>JAMBLF010000509.1:0-254682 GCA_030578115.1 Leucoptera coffeella
TAATCATCGACTAGACTGGAAAGCAGTTGAAAAGGGTAGTTCTTAACTGTGCCACCACCGGGAATCGAACCCGGGACCTCACGATTAACGTTCAGGTGTCTAACCGATCGCGCCACGGAGGTCGTCAAATGTTATAAAGTATGTATATATTATGTGGGTGAAGTGGAAGGGTGGTTATGGAGGGGTGTACTGAATAAGACATATGATAGACAGATGGAAGTAGTATTGAAAAAGGGGGATGTCAGAAGCACCTACAATTAATTGGAGCGTTGAGGTAGTTCAGAGGTAGTCAATAAAGCATACGTGATTTGGTAGGATCGATACAAATAAGGATCCGTTTTCTCTGTCTATAATTTTGTAGGTAAACGGACGTGATGTCTATGTATTTATCATATTAATGATGAATCTATATCCTTAAAAATCTAAGAACCTAAGTGTATTTTGTTTCTAAGAACAGGTTAATGCTATGACTATATTTCGAGTATTAGCTACGTATGTGTGTATTTATTTTTCATTTCTTTTACTCTACAGACATACTATTCAGTTTTATACACTTAATATCTACAAACATAAATCTATTGAAATTCGTTCTCAAATATATTTTACATACATACTCATCACGTCCATTAATACCTTTTGGATGGATTGAACATTTTTGACAGGTTGTTAGCCCATCTTCTATCCCTTATGGATGAACAGAACCTCGGATAGGTAGACTTTATACCTCATAGGACACTGTAGTGTATTAGTGAATGAACCTATAACCTATGTTTAAAATGTACGTGTTATTAATAAATATAGTTAGTCTTAGCACAACTCTCGTGTTTGATTGACTCTCCCAACGCTACACCCTACATGGCGACCCTGCTTTGTTTGGTAATGCCTACTCGCGTTCGCACCGCGCGTTTCTATAATAAACAGTACTACAATAATTAATTCTTTAAGCTGTACTATTGAGGTTGCGATGGAATAGCCAAGTAAAATCAACACTCAATCTTAGAAATTTATTAATCTTCATTTCTATTGGTAATTCGACGTAGCTCAGTTGTTTGGGGCTTGTCTCTGTATCAGTACAGGGTTCGAATCCCGCTTGAACATGTACCAATGGAAATGAAGTTTAATGAATTTCTATGTACATTTTCGTAATAATGCACATTTGCGAAATGCATCGAATTATGCGGTGAGGGAAAACATCGTGAGAAAACCTACCTGTTCGTCGAACAGGTAATAGTTAGTGCTTGTAAATGGCGACATGGCTTACCACCAGTCACATTGAGTACTGACTACCTGGCCAACACGTGGGTTCGAGGTGGCCATAGAATTACTACCTTCGCCATTGCGGAGACGGACACCTGAACCTCTGACTATCACGCAAGGGTCAATGCAATCGTCGTGAACGCGTTTGCTTTATTAGTTGTTGTGAATTTTAGATTACCCCAAATGCTATACAGTCTTAATAGATATTTGTATGTAAGAAAACAGTTATATATTCATGGCTTAATTCGTTTAATACCGAAAGGCAAAGATACTCTGTCCGCGGCTGGCCTAAAAGGATTATCTTTCGCCTAATTTGACAACTGAGTGTTCAATGGCGCGGAAAATTGCAAATGAATCGTTTGTCTATGGCACGACAACATGGCGTCTAGTTTAAAAAGTGATGTGTATTAGGTTAGAGGTAACGATAGTTAGATTAAATGTCGATAGTTTTGATAGACAGATAAAATCATGATTGGAATTACATAAACATATAAAAATTTGAATAATTTTAGACAATTTTCTCATCTTTTAATAAATGAGAAAAAAATATTTTTAATTTGCGAAATAATTTAGCAGAAAAGAACTACGTAAGCTATGAAACCTAATATTGAAAGATAATTTCATAGTCCTTATTTTTATTGTAATGCTTTACGTTTATAATAGATTTTTTAGATTTCTTGTAATAAAAGTCGATGTTTTAAAATCATTTATCACTATCTTACCACTTCTCAAATATTACTTCAACTCTTAATCTCTTTAATTATCATCACAAAAAATTATTTAATACAATTCCTTTACAACTTTTATCGATATTATAAAAAGCCAACACTATCTCGAACCCTTTATTCCCGCCAAGGACAGATGTCGCTAATTTCGTCCACAACTCAATTTGAAGTTGACAAAATATTATTGTTGTTTACTGTGGTGTGATTCGATTGGGTTGGCAGTGAAATTGTAATTACATATGTTAGGGTTATTGGGAACAATTATGTGACAATTTGTGTTTAGGATACTTTTGATTCGATTATGTTTGTAATAGACATTTTGATTATGTTTGGTAGGGAACGTATGTAGCTTCGTCAATAGTAGTTGTTTGTAATTATATTATACCTATGCACCTTTCTTTTTCAACGGGAATGATGTGTAGGTAGAGATCATAGATCTTAGTTTCGCTCGATCTTTGCCAACCATTTACTCATCAATTTTATCGTCCGTACTGAAATTTTGGTATGTATTTAAAACCAAACTTAATAAACGTTTTAAAGCTTTAAAAACTGAAGTGCAATGATATACACGTATTAGCTCGAAGAGATGCTAGTGTATTTAATAAATAATAATAATAAATAATAGTATATACCAAGGTTACAAAATATTTATGAGAAGGTCCTTCACTAATACATTAATGGTAGTTTCAAGTATTGTTTTGCTGGTAATTCAGTTTATATTTGATACAGAATCAATAGTTTCGTTATAATTATTTTTAATGGCAGCTGCTTACAATATATTCCACTCTCAAAACATCACGTCATAACATAACAATGTACGTCAGACATATTGGATAAAAAAACTGACGCCAGACTCTAACTGTCAAATCTCTATTCAGCCAGAAACAAAACCTCTTTGCTACCGTTCTCCTTCCGACAAAGGAGGCCGAATAGGCTCAATGGAGTATAAATGTTATTTTGCAATAAATAAATATAATAGATGTTGCGTGTATTTAAAAAAAAAGTTCATACACACATATACGTTAACGTCCTTCAATTCCTTTCAGGGTGGACAGAACCTTGGAGATATATTGTAACTACCGTTATTCATAGCATGTCGTAGGAGGTGTTTATGGGACTATGGGTTTATGGAATGTGGTGATAGGCTAGCAACCTGTCACCAATATTCCATATGACATCAAATCCCTAATATACATGCTACTAAGTGACCAAGAAGATTTTTTTGTGTCTCCAAAGTTCTGTCTACCCCGAAAGGGATTAAAGGACGTGAATATATATTTATGTATATAAGTACAATACCTAAGTACTTGGAAACACCTATTACTTACCGACACCAAAGTATTAGGACCTTATATAATAAGACCTTCAGACGACATAATAAAACCATAAAGGACCCTACAGTGAATATTTTGACCTTAAATAAATAGATGCATTAAGTTAATCTTAGGGGAGGTAGTCTACTGGGGTTTGGGATCTTGGACTCTGGGGACCCATCGCGGGATAAGGGTCGTAATGGCACAGTAGTTATATGCCCATAAAATTGGCACAAACATTGGAAGTGAAGGAGAAATGGTGTAAGTTAGTTTGTGGTCAATATTGTGATTGTTTGCAATGAAAGTGAAAATTGAATTGAATTGAAAAGTTCAAGAATTGTTTGTCAATCGATTCCATTTTTTTTATATATTAAGAGCCTACCAATAAAGATAGTCTTCCATAGTGACTATTGCCTATTCCAATGAATAAAAAATAATACGGTTTAAATACGATGTTTTCGTTTAGAGATGATGAAATGATGAAAAAATATGTACATGTACGCAGCGCTTTCTATTCTTTTGGGGTGGATAGAATCTTGGAATTTTGGAGCTTTTTTGGAGCAACATTTAAATAAACTTTAGCCAAGTTAGTATTCTTATTCGAGTGAAAAAGGTTGAGATATCAATATTAAAAGAAATATTAGTAATAGTTTGCCAGCCCATCTACCAATGGAATCCATGTACCCCTATTATACATATCATACCTGATTCCCTGTAGATGGGTAGGCAGAGAACATGGATCCTTATTATATTTATTGTCATAATAAAATGTAGGGAATTATATGTCTCTACTATACTCGTACAAATTGTCAAAAAGAAATACAGCTACTAGCATTCCTTTTGCGTCCCAGCTAGCTCGATGTGTGAGTTGTATCACGCACTGAAAAGGGTGTTTCGTTTTAATTTGAACTAATTAAGTGCTACCCATTGTGTTTTAGGAACATGTTTTTGCTATTAGGGCGTTGAGCCTAGTACTTATGTATATGTATTTAGGTCCTTAAATCCCTTTAGGGGTAGAATTAACCTCGACGACACAATGTCATATAGCATATACAATATAATTTTTCTCGACATGTCGTAGGAGGCGACTAAGGACTAGGGTAGATGGAATCTATTGGGCGATGGGTTAGCATCCTGTCACCAATGCTTCCTTAGGACATCGCAACCTAATTTATGCATGTAATTAAAAAATGACCTAGGAAGTTGTTATATCTCTATGGTCTGTCCACCACGAAAGGGATTAAAGGACGTGACTGTATATGTATGTAATAAACTTAAAAATCTTTGAAATACCTAATTGTTTCAAAGTATGCTAATATTATGTTCTTAAGAGTAGAGTTGTTATCAAAATACGATTGTGACATCTGAGATTAGTTTTGCGTATACAAGTACATTGAATACCTGTAAACATACAAAGATTTCACAGATTATTTGTCTGTGTATGTATGTAAATAAAGGTCCCTTTCCACTAAAGCGAAATAATATATTTCGCCTTTGGAGTGCAAGACACATATAAATAAAAAAAATAGATAAATTTTATGTTCTACAATTTTTTCCTGCAACGATGACCTTAAGAAGGTCGCTGGTATTGGTTGGCTGAGGGCCACGAGTGATCCTGTTTTGTGGGGTACCCTTGGGGAGGCCTACGTCCAGCAGTGGACTGACATAGGCTGATTGATGAATTTAATATTGCTTAATTTCATACAATTTAACCTCATTAAATAATGGATTTTATCTGGAATTGCTATGATTACGTTAGATCTACAAATCATATTATAAAATGGGTTTAGCTCATGGGGCTACAAAGAATTCAGAACAAAAGGTAACAGATTTTATTCCAAGCTGAACCAATTACCAAAGGTAAAAACCTAAATAAAAAAGTATTAGGTATATTTTAATTACGTAACTTTTGAATACATTACTTCTTCAATTTGACAATAATGAATTTACACGCTAACTTCTGCTAATGAAGCATGGCATAATTGTCGTAAAGAGTCACCTTTTAAGTATTTTTTTGCCGAAAAACTTATAAATTTTTTGTAACTAAACACAAGTTTTCTCTAAGCTCTGTTTCAGCTATCTTCTTCTAGAACATTTACCAACAAATTTCCATATTCACATTATTCATCCACATACAACTAACTCCTTTTTTACACTTCATTGACACCACCGTTTCCATGGCAACGGGCTCCAGTACTACCCCCTTTAAATCTGGCCTAATGGTCCCTCTAAACAGGCAAATTGGGCACAGGATCGCGTTCTGTCCAATTATGCCGAGGGGCTGGTAATGGAGTAATTACTATCTCCGTTCGGTCCCCACGTGCTAAGTATGTGATTAGCGATGCACGGGTTAGACGCGCCTGGATTTTGGGATTGGATGGTGTAATAATGGTTAAGGATGTGTTTAGATAGTAATATATTGGAGAGACATTATTGTAAGTAACCGTAGTAAAAGTTGCCATCTATAAGGTCTTACATAGTATCAGCGTTTGTTAGCAAATCGTAACATATCTAGATAAAAATCTGCAGTAACGTAAATAAAGCTGGCTTTTTCCCAGTATATCGAAAGTGTCGACTAATTAATGGGCTCTAATAGAAACAATACATACATACAAATCACGCCTGATTCCCTATAGAGGGGTAGGCAGAGATCACCATTTTTCCCGATTCTGAAACCACTTTCGCTTCATAGTAGATTGACAAAAGGAATATATGTTAGTGAAGTGGAAGGGCGGTTACGTCGGGATCGGCTCAATATGACATATGACAATCAGGTAGACGCCATATTGAAAACGGGTGACGTTAGAAGCACATATAACCGCCGAATGTGTCAAAGGTGTATGAGTGTCAATGAAACGAAAGTGGTCTTTCAAGATCGGGACAATTGGAAATCCATGATCTCTGCCTACCCCTCTACAGGGAATCAGGCGTGATGTATATGTATGTATGAAGGCCCATCTAACATTCACCCCACTACACTCCAGTGAGTGATCTTTTAGCGTTAATAGAGATGCTCCTGTTAAATATGACAATGGGCTTTAGCCAGATTGACCGCAGGGGTCTGCCTACCCCGCAGGGACGGGGCAGACCCCAAAGCCAACGGGGGTAGATAATTGTTGTTTTTGTTGCTTAGTATGAGTGTGATTGAACGAATTTTTAATGGTACTTATTCTTACTATGTGGGAGTGGTTAGGGGAATTTCAGACAGGTTCGATTCCTAGTTTGAACAGGTACTATATACGTGATACTGTAGCATGACATTAAGACCACGAACTAAATATAAAGAGGACCTGGCGTAAGGAGCGGTCCCCGTTACGCGGTGGTTTAATTGGCGTGGAGTCTAAAAATGTGTAGTGGAAAGAAGGTACCTAATTTTGATTGGCTGATGCCGTGTTTTGATTGGTTGTAATATCTCCCCACTATCTCGCGTACCTCGTTTCACCCCGCGTAATGGCACGCTAGTTTCCATACAAACATAAGGCCCACTCCTCTTATTAATTACTCCATGGTTAAGACATAGAAATATAAAGCCCCTAAATACAACTTATAAGTAAAAAATATTGTCAATCTATTTTTTTTTCTCGGCAAGACATAAAATCGACTATGTTCGGGAGTGAATGAAATCTCAATTTATTCTTTACTATACGATTATACATATTAGTAAAGCAAAGAATTTACTTATTAACTAAATATACAAAAAAAAACTAACGCATTCACGAACATTAACCCTTGCGGGATAGTCAGAGGTTCAGGTGTCGTTCTCCGCAATTGCGAAGGTAGTAATTCTATGGACACCCCGAACCCACGTATTAACCAGACAGTCAGTACTCAATGTGACAGGTGGGTCAGCCATGTCGCCATTTATAAGTACTAACTATTACTTGTTCGGGGAACAGGTAGGTTAACTAAATATATTTATATATATTTGTATATCATAAATAATAATACTAACTACATACCGTTTCTTCTGGTATGAATAAGGGAGTAAGGGTCAATGGAATCTATTGTGCGAACGGCTATTAACCTGTCACCAATATTCTATATCAATGTCATCACAACATGGACAGTTTTACTAAAATAACCGAGATATTCTACACTGAACATTGTTGTGCGCCTTAGAAGTTTTACATACATATACATTCACGTCATTTAATCCCTTTCGGGGTGGACATAACCTCGGAGATATAATATCTCCAAGGTCACTTTTATAGCTATAGCTAGAATATTGAATTTGTGATGTCATAATGGTACAATGGTAGTGTCAAGTTAGTAGCCCATAACCCAATAGATTCTATTTACCCCTAGTAACTTAGTCACCTCCTATAACATGCCAGGCAGAACAGCAGCTAGTTAACATTCTTTTTACGTTTCAGACTAGCACAGGATTTTAAGGTTCTGTACACTCCGAAAGGGATTAAAGGACGTGAATGTATATGTGTGTTGTGTTGATACCTAAGCTTCCCGCTTAAATTCACCGTCGCCATTGTGCACTTTGAGAAACGTACATTCAGCCAATCCAATTGCAAACTGACTTAGGTATTACTGATTCAGGCTGACGTTGAGTTCTAGAGACCTATATGTACAATTCGTTAAAAGGTTATAAACTAGCTGTTAATAAAGGTGCAAACAGATAATCTAAATTATTTATAATACAAAACCCTCAGTCACAATTAGTATCGTTTGAAATTGAGATATGTTTTAGAACTTGGTGTAAGTTTATTAACTCTGCCTTATATATAAGCAAATTAAATTTATCTTCTCATATTTTTTATTTTTATAAAGGTTGTTAATAATTATTTAATTTAGCTATGGTGCTACTTTAGTTAATTACTCTTTACTTAACTACTACTACTAACTTTCAGTTACAATACTAACACTAACACTACAATACTTATGGATACTTATGGACTGGCCACCTATCCACTGTTGCTTTCCAAACAAGAGTAATAACCACAAAACACTCCAGACAATAGCCACTGTTTATTTGATAGCTCCCATTATGCCAAGTGAAATTTCATATCCAAGTCTCGAGGGAGTGTTTTTATTTTTTTCCATAATGGCGGGCCCGTCTGTCATGTTATAAACTGATAAATACTTGCCCTTTTCAGTAATAAAATGGCCGTTTGATGGCTTTTAATTATATAAATAGATTGGGTTAATTAAGTGCTTAATGCGTTGAAAGAATTTAGTGTAATCTAATATTGAGTGAGGATTGGTTATGGTAGTAATGTTTATGTTGTTTTGGAAAGTTAATAAGTTGATTATAAGTTTAGCAAATAAAACCCTTGCGGGGTAGTCAGAGGTTCAGGTTTCCATCTCCGCAATTGCGAAAGTAGTGATTCTATGGCCACCTCGAACCCACGTGTTTAACAAATAGTGTTACAAAAGTTACCGACAATGTAAGAACAATTATTTAAATGTCTTTAAATATTCATTCTTTTATAATTCTACAAGTAAATGCCTACACGTGAGTTTGTATATTTTTTATGAATTTACATGTTTATTTTTGTTCAATTGTACTACAAACATGTACACAGAAAATCGTAAAGTATGAATAAATTATGACACTATCGTTGGTTCAGAAGCCCTAGTTTAAAGAATAACCCACAAAAACCTAACAAAAATACTAAAACTAATCGTTTTTCTCTCTGATAATAAACCTACAATATATGTACATATATACTATTAACCAAGCATTCAATTAAACTATCCCTTATACAACACCAAGTCCCACTTCAATCCCACATACCAAACCAAAAACCCACTTTCAAAAACCTTCAAATTGAACCTATTCGTGGAGCCCAATCGGGGGTGGCAGGGTTCAGGCGTTATCAGTGACAATCGAACAAAGTAGCGGCCATTTATTACAATTAAAAGTTACGGTGGATCCACGTATGCACGAACGGCGGTGACTAATAGGGCTTGGTCACATTAGGTGGTTTACTAAACAAGACAAGCGTTTACGACCATTAACCCTTGCGGGGTAGTCCGAGGTTCAGGTGTCCATCTCCGTGATTGCGAAGGTAGTTTCTATGGACACCTTGAACTCATGTGTTGACCAGTTAGTACTCAATGTGACTGGTGTAAGTTTAGTAAATATACATACTTATACATTCACGTCCTTCAATACCTTACGGGGTGGACAGAACCTCGGATATATGATATCATGAAGTCATTAAGCATGCTAAGTATTTATCATAAATTGTGATATCATATATTTGCCTAATAGTTTTCATTGAGTCATAGTCCCGTCAAAAATAGCTGCTATGTAACATTATTTTTACATAAGATTGTCTTTCGATAGTTTGGAAAATAATTTGTGGAATGAAGCCTATTAATATAAAGGTACCTTACTGTATGTATTATTTATATTGGGATGGATGGTAAGGTTTGTAGACATTTGTAGCTTGTAAATTCTGTCCCTCCGTCCGGATGTTACAAACTTGGACCATTTGATGGTATAGAGTATATTTTAAGAGCTTTTTTTTATTTATTAAATTTAATTAAATTACTGAATGCATCAATAATATCATTTAGGAATTGGCAATATTTGAACAATATCTGAATAATTTTATTTGATACTAAACTATGGGCATTTCAGTTTCTAAGTTATTCTTTACAAAAAACTGAATATAATATAATATATAATAACATATAGATAATTAATATATGATATAATATAGAATATAAGTGAATGTTTACTTCAACAATTCAAATAAAACCCGACTAGTGTGAACCCCATTTAATTCCATCCTGGCCCTAATAGACAAAAGTGATTCGCCGTCATAATTACCTACCACTGCACACGAATTACTTTCCAAGCACTACCCTATAAAAAAACCACCCCACATCAACAAACAACAGAATCAAAACGTGCTAACTCCCTTTTTTAACATAGGGAGTTACGCCCTTCTCGTTTCAAGGGTCGGCCTATTATTTTGAATCCATCTGTCACTACAATAGGCCCTTCTCTTGATATATTTGGGTCGAATTAACAACTTTATTTGGGCTCTTCAGTCGTGTTTGGATTATGTCGCCTCTGTATTGGTTTGGTGTGGGTAGAACGAAAAAGTTTCTTGGTTAGATTTAGCATACTTTAAGGGGGTATGATTGTATCAAATTATGTTATATTGATGATATTAAATTATGTGACAGGTAGTTTGATAGATTTTTTTATATTTTTGTTCTAAGATTTCTTTTATAAGTGGTTAGTTACGAAAATGACAGGTTATATTCTTAGGAATTTAAACACATTCATATAAAATTCATACATATGTGTATGAGAAGATGTATGAGTGTGAATGAAGCGAAAGTGGTCTGTCAGGATCGGGACAAATGGAGATCCGTGATCTCTGCCTACCCCTCTACAGGGAATCAGGCGTGATGTGTATGTATGGATGTATGTACATATGTATACATTACGCTCAAAAAGTTTTATAAATGTTATATGGACTAAGCTATAAAGCACTTACAAAGTAAGTATAAGTAAAACGTTAACCAACTTACGTATAGGTACCACTTTTATCCCTCTGGTGTGGACATAACATCTCCCAATCACCTTTAACACAACCACCTAATACACAATAACCATCCTAACACTGCACTCTTATAAAATAATCATTATAAACACGCATCCTTACTAACTAAACAAACATTTTTAGATTTAAACCTTAATACATACAACATAAGGTTGTAATTTGACCAGCTCTTTGAATATCGATACTATCTCCCCCATTCGATTCGGGATTAGGCATAATGAATCGTAAATTCGATCTTTGACACCTTTTAGCATGTTGATTCGATGGGGTCGCATTCGATTACTTTAGTGATTTGTTTATCGAATAATACTAATCGAGCTAGTGTAAGGGGCTTTAGTTATTAAGAGTGTTATTATAAAAATAAACAAAGATAACTGCGTTAGACGACTAGTTAAAGACCATTTGAAGTCAGAGGTTTAGGTGTCTATATCCGCAATTGCGAAGGTAATTCTATGGCCACCTCGAACCCACGTGTTGACCAGATAGTCAGTACTCAATGTGACAGGTGGTAAGCTGTGTCGCCATTTACAAACACTGACTGTTACCTACCTGTTCGGAGAACGGATAGTTTACTTACGAGGTTTGTTTCCTTACAAGGTTTTCTCTCACTGTGTTATTCGGTGCATTTCGTAAATGTATTTTTATTGCGAAAATATACGAAGAAAATGGAAAAAAGGTTTCTATTGGCACATATTCCGAAGTTTGAACAACCGAAACAAATAAATAGTACATACCGTTACATTTGTATATATTACATATAGTACCTCAGTCATTTTAAGATTAATTATTGGGTTTTATGGTATGGTCACAGATAATATAATACATGGTTATATAAATGTGAATGAATGACACAGTTTTTAATAAGTTATTAAATTTTAGTTTAAGATTATAAGATATTATACTTACATAAAGGTAAACAATATTAATACTCGTTGAATATGTACGAAGCAATATAAATGAATTGAAAATGGTGAAATATGAGGCACCCATTATAACTATGTACCTTATCCTATACGAGCAAACGGGATAGGTGACCGTAAATCGTCTATACGAATTTCAACCATGTCCATCTAATATATTTTCGGGTACCAATAAACCAATAAACAATAGTCATTTTCAATAGACTGCAATATTTATTTACAATTAGCTAACTTATCATCAATATATAAATTGCCATCACAACCTCCATTTTTAAGCTAAATGTGGCAGAAAAGATATTATGTGCACAAGAAGTCTTGAAGCACATAAATGTATGTATGTAAAACACTTTTCAATATCCCATACACATTATTCCATATGAAAACACATAATCTATTTAAAAGGCAAAAAGATTTCCTAACCCTTCCAAACAATGCTTTCCCGCCTCGAACAATCTTTTTAAAATCCACTCGGCAATGGCATTCGCTGTTCAGCCTTCCGTCTCACTAGGCCCTCGAATGAGTTTGTATGCCATTTGACGACCTCTTTGTCACTGGGAAATGATGAAAAAATGTCATCACATTAAGACAAATTTACTGGTACTGGGTATTGCATTTTATGAGGAGAAAAAAAAACGATTTTTACATACAAATATAATATGCTTTATGCTAATTTTGTTGATATAGATCCATGAGCTTAGTGGTCCACTATTTCCACTATATTGGTCACCCATGCACAAGTTGACCACTACAAAAATTTATTACTCTACAAGACAGTTGAGACAGAATATATACATTCATACTCTTCCTGTTTCTTTGAAAAGGATGTAGGCTATGATTAAAAGGCTAATCTGGATATATCTACTTAAATACAATAGATACACCACAATATAATACTACTACTAATATAAATCAATGACATGAAAATTTCTCTACAATCTTGAAATCGTCATATTTTCTGAATAAATCTAAAAACAATACATTTTCTCCATAAATGATCACTATTTCATATTGTAATCAACAAGCCGACTCGATTCCAATAGCACAATTAGAAAAGCCACAGAGCAAAACAAATGGCGGAATTCTCGACGCCACAGACTATTGAATACATGGAAATGATCTCGGAATATTTTCCACCGCAGCGAGCATCGGAATCACGTACCATTCAGCCAGAAAAACAAAGATTTGAAAACAATCCTCAAGGGAGCTAAAGAAAGGAGCAACAAGACAAGAGAAAGCCATTTTCCGACATTTCGCGTCAGAGCCGCCATATTGGATTCGCGACATCTATGTTTCTCATGAAATATTAATGAGTGTTATGTGCGTTTTGATTCGATTTCTTTTTCTTGTTAATACTTTGTTTGATTAGGTTTGCCCAATTGGAAAACGGGGCTGCTAAAAGGATAATGGGATTCATGAGTTTATCAAGTTTTGTGGAGGTGTTTGTTATTCAAATGGTTTGTGGACTCGGTAAGGTGTGCGTGAAAAGTCATTTCATTTTTCTGTTATTATTTGCTATGGTTTTTTAAGTTCTAAAAACACACTCACGACATTTAAACACTTGTGAGGCGGATTGAACTTCGGAGACACGATAATATCTCAATAGGCACCTTTAGCATTAAGATTGTGGTGACATATGGATGGTGACAGGTTGTTAGCGCATCTTCCAATAGATTCAATTTGCCCGTTTACCCTAAGTCGCATCCTAAGACATGCTGGGAAGAACGGCAGCTAGTTTTTTTGTACCCCGAAACTTACACGAGACCAGTACGACTCACATGTACAAAGATAAACATTAACCAAAACATTTATCTTTCCAACAACCGGCACTAAAACAAATTGTCGAGTCACCAACACATCTTGTCCTATTACTTTGGGATTTTAATCTGGCTACACACAATGCGCCCGTCTAAAAACTTGTAAGCAATCAATTAGACACACATGCTCCCTACCAGGGATATTTTAATCAGGCAACACTAAACCGGCTCTTTGACAATGTACTTATTCGGGGGCCGGGTTACCCCTCAAAGCGGCAATCGGGGAAAATTGCTTTTTTTCCTTTGTTAGTTTTTGAATGGATGTGATTGAATGCGGATTGCTTATTTGATGGTTTCTCGATTATGTGTGATCTCGACGTGATTAATGCGGACTAATCGGCGAGGGATAGACTTCTTGGTTGGTTTGTTATACTAAATACAGTTCATTTTGGTAAAAGGAAGACAGAGTTCGTTTAAAGTTAGGCTGCGTAAACATTTATTAATTTTCGTAGTAATCTAATAAATTTATTAATAATTCCGTGTAACTCAGTTGTTAGGGGCTTGACTATGTATGGGGTATAAGGTTCAAACTCAAGAGCATGTACTAATGAACATAAAGATTTTTGATTTTCGCAACAAAAATACATTTGCAAAATGCGCCCAATACTATGGTGCGGAAAAACATCATGTATAAACTTACTCCTTTCTTTATTTCTTATTACGCCCCAGAATACAGAGGATATCCTTGCTCTTTATATTAAATACACTACATACCTACTACTATTTATTATCAATATCTACGACTAGAATAAATATCTATATAATATCTAACTATATTGAAAAAGGGTGACGTTAGGAGTACCTATAACCGTCGAGTGTGTTTGAGAAGATGTATGAGTGTCAATGAAGCGAAAGTGGTCTGACAGGAACGGGCGAAATGGGGATCCGTTATCTCCTATATATCTACCTACCCCTCTACAGGGAATTAGGCATGATGTGTATATATGTATATCTACGACTCTATCCATCATTAAACCAAAACATCAGCATCAAATACATTTCTTACAAACTCAACTATTCATAAAGAGGTCTATATCAGTTTCAATCTATCCCTCCTTTGCAAGACTAAGTAGTGTACCCCTTAATCACTCCGGCTTCTTTAAGAGAACTTTATTTACGGGCAGGCCAACTAACTTGAGGATCTTTGATCTAACTTCGCACGATGGGCCGGTCTTGGTATTTGGAAGGAAAGCAATATGGCGGCCAATTTGAGAAAGTATGGTAGAAATTAAATTATATAAAAAGTATCTTTGTAGTCATCGCTGTCGGAGGCCGGTAGTATGTATGTATATATGTATATGTAGTATGGTGAAATAAGTACATAAGTGATTGAATTTTAGTGTGTATAATAATGGAAATAAGAATAAATTAAGTATCTGTGGACGAACTTAAAATCCTCTCACGTTGGTTACAGGCTTTACGTGACTTCAAATTGTAAGAATATTCGGGAAGGTAAACGCATGGTTACTTAATTGGATCTTATGTCTATCAGAGAAGAAGTCAGTTGGTAACTTTCTATTACTGCTACTAGTAGACTAGACACAGCACGATGTTCCCCTGCAAATAGTAGGCAGACATTTTTCCCAATTCTGGCAACCGATTTCCATTCATTAACTTCCATACATTGATATATCCAACCATCTTAACCTCTTACTCGCGCTATCCGCACTCTCAACATGATAGCCGAAGAGCTGGACCTATTCAGTTGTGATCTGGGAGAATTCACACGTTTGGGTTTATATATTTTATGTTATAGGTTAAGTTGATATTAGATAGCAATGTTATATTTTTGTTATACGTTTATTTTTGTAAAAATCGTGTTACTCTACCGCATTAGGGTTATCCTGTAATGGTAGGGCTTAACTTAGTAATAATAAATAAATAAATAAATAAATAAATAAATAAATAAATCTTTAATATCTTAAGTTTGGCATGTTATGTACACTGCTTTAGATTACAATCTGGATTTTTAGAACCAACTTGTATTTCTATTGTGTTTATGTTATGATTGATTTCTGTTTGGGTACCAATTTATAAATAAATAAATACACCTCTTTCTCCATACGCATCGCTTCAAGTAATTCCTAATATTATACATTACATAATTTAATCCGTCTTTTCCCTAAGTACCAAGACCTGTAGGTCGGTGTACGCGTATAATAAGATCGCGGCCACACGGTTGAATCAGCTCTTAAGATGAAAGGTGGAGCTAAGTATGTATACGAGACGTACAGGCGGGGACAAAAGTGAGATTAGGGGATATTTATTTATAGACTTTTATATGGAACAGTATTTTTGGGCGTAAGGCTGGTCCTGTGATAGTCTGGGACATAAAAAAACTGTTAACTAGCTGCCGTTCTTTAACATGTCGTAGGAGGTATTAGGGGGTAAATGGAATTTATTGGGTGATGAGCTAGTAACCTGTGGTATGTTTTAAATGACCTGGGAATCATAAATTCTTCGTGACTCTGAGGTTCTATCCACTCCAAAAGGGATTCAAAGACATAATTGTATGTATGTTAGTTTATTGTTAAATATGCAGAAATTTATTACATATTTATACTTACAATACACACATTCAAGTCATTTAATCTTTTTTGGATTAGATAGATTATCGGAAATACATAAGGCATCTTTCGCTTTTATATCGGGCTTTCGTTGTGATCAATATGAATTTATAACATTAATAATTCAATGAAGGAAAGAAAGAAAGAAAAACATTTATAAGCAATGTAAGCTCTATTTCACTTCCTACGACATGCCGTGAAGAAAGACAGCTAGTTAGCATCCTTTTACGTCCCATTACCTAGGTGACAGTTTTGTCAGAGCCAGTACTCGCATTTCGTCTAAATGTGGTCCTTGATAAACATTTAAACTTTAATTCTTAGCTTTGCTACAAATGTCAGCGTAGAGACGTGATGGTTAAGTGTGGATAGGATCTTTGTTGAATTTAAAAATAATATTAAATAAATAAATCATTTATTGTCAACAAAGATTGTCCCGTAGCAAATCTGGAACGCAAAATAATGCAAAATTGTTGCCGTTCTTTCCAGCATGTTGTAGGTGACGACTAAGGGACTAGTGGTTAATGGGCTAGCAACCTGTTATTAATGTTCCATATAAAATCACAACCCTAATATTAACAAGTTAACAAGTGACTAATGAGATGTTTTCAAGTCTTCAAGGTTCTGTCTAATCCTAAAGAGATTAACGTACGTGAAAGTATGTATATGTAAGCTGCTACTTCTCAACTACATTATACTTAAGTCCTTCTGTACCTTTTATACTTTTCGAGATAGACAGAACCAAGGACATATCATATTTTTAATAGGTAATTAAACCAAGTAATTATTTTGGCCATTTGATGACATCAGTATAGAATATTAACGATAGTTTGCTAGTTCATCGTCCAATAGATTCTACCACCTTATTCGACATGCAGGGAACAAACATTCAAAGAGAGTTACTAGCAAAAGTACGAAAGATAGTTAATTAGCACATAGTTGTATTTTGCTCCAGACTAGCACGAATTAAGAACTTTACAATAAATACATACGCTTCACGATTTCTCTCCGACATTTTGAATCAGGCTCTGGTTATTACATATTAAGGGATGGGCAGGTTTTCTAAGGATGTTTTCCCTCGCTGTTAGCGACTGTAAATTAACGTAACTTAAAATTAATAATTTTTTTGATATATCTACATTATAGTGCATTTTTCTGTATTTTGACCAATATGTCTGTTATAAAAAGTTTTTTTTTCTAAAATTAATATGTACAGAAGACAAAGCCGTTGCTAGACTCAAGGGTTGAATTCGAAGCTAAAATGCGGCTAAGGGACAATACATTATTATCAATATGAATTTCTTTATATTTAATCTATTACTTACTACTATTTACTACAACTACTAACCGTATCCACCTTAAACCCCCGTGGCAAGTTTCAAAATGTCTCCAAAAGTTGTTTAAGGGTTGTTTTAAGTTAGACTAAGAAGCAAGGTGCTGATTAGGGGCTAATCACAATTAATGCAGCGTTGGCTCTGGAACACCCCTTCGCGAAAGGGGAGTGAGGCTTTAAACCTTTCACATTAGGCATGTTTATTAGAAAAGTAGATTATGCTGGAGGAAAATGGTTTTATACGTATATATTTAGGTGATTTAATCCCTTTTGGGGTTGACAGAACTCTCTGAACTACGTTAATATCTCCTAGGTCACTTTTTAGAGTATATATTGCGGTTGTGATATAACATGAAACACAACTGACATAATAATACTATGACAGGTTGCTAGCCCATCGATCAAAAGATTCTATTTACTCCAAGTTCGTTTGTCTCCTACGATAGGCCGGGAAGAGTTATAATACATAGTGAATAAGAGTCGATAAATTGTTAGAAAACTACGTAAAATCTTATACACAACTTACAGTAACACCAAATCTAAAGCAATATTCTTCTAACCACTAAAGACTAAGGACATGCCTGCAGTTTGAACTGCGAAATAAAACCTCATTTCTCTCTAGCCTTTAGTCACACAAAGGAGTCCCAGACTATCACTGACACCAGCTGATTCAGCATAATAGCCATTCAGAAGTTGCAGGCAACTATCGACCTATTTTAAAGACTTGCTCAGTTGGCTCCTCAACAATAGGGTATCTTGGTCTCGTTACTCGATAAAGGAAACTTTCAACTATTGAGATTGGATATTTTGCCGCGAATTGAATTGAAGTGTTTTTTTATTTTATGTGAGGTTAGTTTATAATAGGGTTTTGTAAGGAAATGAGTAGGTTTTTGATATTATGGAACTTTAAAAGTATTAATTTATTGCTAGATGTCTCTAGTGATATTAAGGTACGTACTTATGTAAACATAATTTTAACTATCTTACGTCTAGGTAAGCTGTAAAAACGATTAAGAGGCTATTGGTTAATTTAATTTCTTTGGCTATCAACTGTTACCGATATTATTAGTAACATATTTACTCCATTTTTTCTTTTAGGTAATCTTCCAACGCAACTTAAAGTTCAAAATAATGCAAACACACACTCTCATAAGTATGCTACGGATAATCACGTAGGTATCCATATCATATATAATATTCTAGTAAAAGGATCATAACTGACTACTGTTCTTTCCGGCATGTCGTAGGAGACCACTAAGGGACTCCATGGAATCTTTTAGGCGATGGCTGCCAACCTGTCATTAACTTTCCCTGTAACATCACAACTCCAATATTCATTCTAAAAAGTGACCTAGGAGACATCATCGTAAATGGCAGGTTCTGTCTACTTTTAAAGAGCTGAAAATACATCAGTAGGTTCATACATACATACAACCAAACCAAACCAACAATTCGTATTACCAATCCAAAGTCAAAGATGGCTGCCGAAGCAAGCGCGAGTTTCTAGAAGCGTCTGTCGCCGCCATAATGACTTGCAAATGAGTTCTCTGTGCAGTTAGAGACAATTCCGTCCTTTCCACAAGACTGCAATGCGACGATAGGTACAGCTGTGTATTTGGTGTATAGAATATAGGTAGGTAGCTCAAAAGGTGAATGAATGTTGCTTTGTTTAAGATATATGTATATAAAAAGATAGAAGAAATATGGTCAGGTACGGAGTTTTTTGTGTTCCAAAAAACTTAAGAAATGTCCTAATAATGATAAAACTATGAAACGAAATGAAACGGATAAAATTTGACAGTTTTATTTACGTTGTGGAAAGCTCTGTTTAAACTAAGTTGGTCTACCTACTTATTAGACCATTTAATAGGAAGATGTCTTTGAATAGTAAATAACATTATATCAAGCTATCTAAACGCTATATGTAATAGATAAGCTAATGCACGCTATGATTAAGCGTAAAATATTTGTAGCTTACCAAAAAGTATCAAAAATATGCAACTGAAAAAAACCAATGAATGAAATACTCACCGCGCCTTATAAAGATTTTCCACCAGCAAAATGTACTTCAGAAATGATATTTATTTGAATAACTCCATCTAAAAATAGCCCTTCCAACTGAAAAACGAATGAAATAAAAATTCCGTCTTTCTCAGTGCAAGGGGTAAAACGCGGGAAATAATTAGCTGTGTAAAAATGTTGCGCCCGAAGCAAGGAAACGAGCTAGCTTTCAGCCAATCAACCTTTTATAGACAAGAAGCGCTGCGGGCTTGGGAAATCATTGTTTATTGTGCCAGTTAAAAGTGGCTGGGGGATTATTAATAACTTTTGCTGAGGGTGATTTTTATCTCGCTTCCATTGGAAATGTTTAGAATTATTTTTGCTCGAGGTTTGATTTGTTAGAATACATAATAAGTAATAAAAATCGAGTTAGGGAAGCATAAGATCCAATTAATACTCGTAGTATTAAATTGCTAATTTCTTATATTTAAAATTCTAATTAGTTTCTTTTCTTCCCGGCTGGCGGAGATGGGTTGGCGGCGTATTAACACACTATTAGACTCTAAAACACGTAAATTTATTTTATTAGATGTATGTTGTTCTCACGGCGAGTGTGTGTAACATAAAGTGCATGTATAAGAAAGTAATGGGTGTGATTTACTCACAAGGGAGATTTGTCAGGATAGCTCATGTTCGTAATCGATAGTCTCTGCCTATCCCATTGGAAAAATATAGGCTTAAATCTATATACCTACTGCATTTTAAAAGAAATAAATAAAATTCCACACAATGATTTCTCAACACACCTTTTCTCATCCACCAAAACACATTTTATCCCTCATTC
Organism: Leucoptera coffeella; assembly: GCA_030578115.1. Classification (NCBI taxonomy): domain Eukaryota; kingdom Metazoa; phylum Arthropoda; class Insecta; order Lepidoptera; family Lyonetiidae; genus Leucoptera; species Leucoptera coffeella. The sequence continues at coordinate 20,310 of JAMBLF010000509.1, forward strand.
TAATTTATATATATTATTGACGTATTTTTTCCGCCATCTTGAGAATCCGTTGACAGTAAATTGACAGCCCAATGTTGCCATGTGAAGGCGCAAATTGGAAAATGGGATATAGACTTGGGACGTGCCCTGTTGAGCCGGCTTCAGCCATATTGCTTTTGTCTTGTATTCAATACGTGACTGGAAACAGATATTTGTACCAAAGGGAGATTTGCTCACATATATGTAGGTATATTACGTCTTTTCAACGTTTGTAGGGTGTATAGAGTGTCGAAGATAATCTCTATAACTCGAAACTTAAACGTAATTTGTGTAATGTGGTTATTATTAGAGAATACTAGTGACAGGTTGCTAGCCAAGCGATTAATAGTTTATATTACAGACCCATCATTTCAAAATTGCTTGCTATGACATGCTGGAAGTAAAGACGTACGTAGTTTTTTATTTACTACCTAAAGTTAAGGGCTTCGTGTAAAGAAAAACCTTACATAAATTCTTTGGTTTTTTAGTCACTTAACCTAGCTTTTACCAGATAACCAGTACTTAAAATAACAACCATCACTATCATATAACCTGATAATATAACAATCACTATAAAATATATAAAAAATTGGTCTCTAAGGTTCTGTCCTCCCTGTAAGAAATCATAGGATATGATTTATATGTATCTAAGAGGTAGGTTCTATAAATACTGTAAAAACATAGGTACATACATACATACACACTCACGACTGTTATCCCTTATGGGGTAGCCAGAGGCGTGAGTAACCGCCTACACCAACACATCGGTAGTAAGCAGTCACCCAAAGTCCACAGTTCACCAAACAATTAGTACCCAACGTGACAGGTGGTGAACCATGTCGCCGTTATGAGGCACTAATTATCACTGCAAAGATTGTGTGCAGTTTAAAGTCTCTTAGTCGCTTTCTACGACACCCACGGGGAGAGATGGGTACCTAGGTACCTTTTCCTTCAAAGTTTTCCCTAACCGATGCCTCAATTATTATAGGCAAACCCAATAACCCGAAATTAAAGGAAAACCAATCTCCCTTTGCCATCTCAGTGGATCCAAAAGATATATTATCTAATAAAAGACGTGGTTTTACCCCGAAAGCCTGCGTCGAATTACCTACATCTGATTTGGTATAAGGGTCGGGCAACACTGGGAATTATTTTCGTTTCATTAAAAATAATAAAAGTTAGTGCTTGTAAATGTAGACACGGCTTACCACTTGGCACATTGAGTACCTCCTAACTATCTGGTCAACACGTGGGTTCCAGGTGCCCATAGAACTACTACCTTCGCAATTGCAATTATGGGTATGCAAACTTCTTACTACCCCGCCAAGGTTAGTAATCGTAAAAGCGTTTAACACATCCACGGACGATTCGCCTCTCGACGATTCATTCGTCTACCCTAATATGGCATCCCGCCGATGGACGTGGATCTTCTAACAGCCATAACTGTCGTTTCGTTCAGAAACGTTTTAGTCTTCATACATTATCTATGAACTAATATATCGTGTGTCACAACACGAAACATCTCAATTTCACACCGTCATACCAAAAGTTTTTGTGAACAATTTTCAAACGTTTGTATGTGTGTTTCACGCACACAGCAATACGGAACCAATCGTGTCACTTCGGCTATGTCCGTTAACTTCTCAAACTAAATCTATCAATCAGTATTGCAGTGTCACAACGCATGAGTTAACGTATATTTTGTTCCATAATTGTCACCGTAAAAAACATAAATAAACGTGAAATGTGAAACTAAGGTAAGTCAGTGTTTTGTTTTTCTAAATATATTTTTGTTTACTTTGTGTAGACAGTAATTAATATATAATATTATACATAAATAAGAGAGTAAAGGTTTTGAATCAATTTATCATCGTAAAATTATAATTTCATCAGCGAGTGCAATATGCAAATTAAGGCCTAAATATTATATTATCAATATTATTGCTTGCTTGTTTATATTCTAACACCATTACTACATGTAGGTACTTGCATATGATTGAAATGAATTATTATCATTACAGATGGATTCAAAAAAAACAGAACGGTTATGCAAGGGAAAAAGACGTCTTCAGTTATTTGATGATGACACTGAATCGGAAGATAGAAACCATGATCCTTTTAGTGACGAAGATGGAGAGTATGGATCCGATGGGAACTATGAACCGGACAACGCAGATAGTGATTCCGAGTTTGAGATATTCAACATTAGACCTCGCACACTACAACCATCGAACGATCCTGATATATGTTCCGATATTGCAACTGGTGGTTCAGGTTTAGAAGACAGTGATAGTGAGTCTAACTCTACAGACACCGAAAAAAGTCAAAATAGGTCATCAGACTCAGAGCCAAACCTTGAACAAAACCTTAGAAGCAGCCCAGGCTCCCAAAACCATGAAGAACATCCAAGAAGCAGCCCAGTTTCTCTAAGCCACGAAGAACGTTCAAGAAGCTGCCCTGATTTGAACCTGTCTGATATTATACCATACTTATTGTAATATTAAAAAGTGCTACTTCATATTAAAAGTTGATTACATAAATTACCTATATTTGTTTCATTTTACCATTATAGCTTGAGTAATGTACAATAAACAGAAATTCAAGTGTTACACTATAAGATGATATTATTACCAAACATGTAATCATTATAGTGCAACAACTGAAGTTCGGTTTACTGCATATATATCTGCAGGCGCTATCGCTTATATACGTAACTGTCACAACGCAAGGGCTTTTTGATGAGCAATGCGACACATCGCCTATTGGCGGTATCGCCTTAAGCCGTATCTGTCACAATGCATCGGTTTTTTTATGCTTAAGATGACGTTTCGCCTGTAGGCGGTATCGCCTATAGATGTAGCTGTCACAGTTAACATAACATTGACCTCATGTTGTGCTGTTCCGTCAATAGACGAAGTATTAAATTATATGAAAAATTATGGCGTCACAGGCTCACAGCGGAAGGTGACAGCCGTCCGTGAACGTGTTAATTATTGTATATTTATTATTATTTCCTTTATGCCATGTGTAAAGACAAAGACAAATGCGGTCACGACCATTAAACCTTGCGGGTTAGTCAGAGGTTCAGGTGTCAATCTCCGCACGAAGGCAGTAATTCTAAGGCCACCTCCAACCCACGTGTTGACCAGATAGTCAATACTCAATATAACAGGTGTAAGCTATGTCGCTATTTACAAGCACTAACTACCTAGGTTACCTCACGATGTTTTTCCTGATCGTAGTATTCGATGCATTTCGTAAATGTATTTTTATTACGAAAATGTACATAGAAATTTATTAAACTTAATTTCTCGCTTGAGCACGTACATTGATCTGATACAGAGTCAAACTCCAAACAGCTGAGCTACGTCGAATGTGTAAAGAAAGAAAATTTAACTTAATGATAATTGCACTTTTCTACCCGCTCCGCCACCGCCTGTGTTTCAGTACACCCTAGCCCTGAAACCCTTGCAGGGCCCAACAAGGCTTTCGACGCTAACGAGGGGTTTCCAACTAAACGTGATAAATAAAGTTGGATTAAGTCTACGGCTAATATTTGGGCCATTTTATTACTAGCTTTAGGTACAGGGCTTATAAGATTTGGGGATGAAAGGAAAGAAATTGAACCTTTAAATACATAGTACATAACGTACGTTTCAAAACATAACATACACTTCACGACTTGTGTATACGCATTCCCTTTTTTATTTTGGCGGGGTAGTCAAAGGCTTGAGTACCCAACTTCGAAATTTCAAAGGTTGTTAGGTGTAAGCCACTCGAAAAACGCGTTTCACTAGATAGCACCCAACGTGATAGGTAGTGAACCGTATCGCCGTGTATAGGCACTGTCTCTTACCTATCTCGAGGAACAGGCAAGTTCGCGCCAGAGGAGGAGGAAGCCATAGGTCTTACCCAGTGGGTGACAGCCGCTGTAACTCTTATATTTACGTTCTTTAATCCTTTTGTGGTCAGGACCTAGAAAAGATGATATTATCTCCTAGGTCACATTTTAGTATGAATAATAGGGTTGTGATTCATATGGATTAATATTGACACGTTCTTGACAACTTAAGAATTTTCCTTTAACCCCTATTCCCTTAGTCACTTTCTTCAATACGCCAAGTATAAAGACAGTTATTAGTCTATTTACATACCAAACTAAAACGGAAAAAAACTAAAGGAAAATCGATACACCTCTCAATATTCTATAACATTTTCACTCTTATTCAAATTCCGAACAATAGGTAGGAACCTATTAACTAAATAAGGGCCCTAAGTTCTCGAATAGCTTTGAGGGCCTCTTTATTCCGCTCAAGGGCCTTTGAGGGGCTGTGAGGGGTCATACATCAAAAGGCGGGCCCAATATCAATGGCAATATGGTTTTTTCTCATACGAAATTATTAGTATTTCATAATGTAGGTAATGTATTGATAGTGTAGAATGAATATAGAAAAAAACGTAGGTAACTAAAGTAAACTAGTTATTTATCTATATACAGGCTAATAGTACCTTTATAGTCTAGTTCATAAATAATATGACAGTCAGATAGACGCCATATTGAATACGGGTAACGTCAGAAGTACCTATACCCGCCAAGTGAGTATATGGTATGGTTGTCAATGAAGTGGTTAGTCAGGATAGGGGTGGATGGGGATCCGTGATATCTTCCTTACCCTTTGCAAGAATATGGGTGATATATGCATGTATTGAACAATATTCGTGATGAGTTGTAAACTTATTATTTAATTAATTACTAAATTAAGCATTCCTATAATTTTTATCAGTTTAGGATCTATGGATATTAGTACATACTCATATATGGAGATAAAAAATGTTGAAAGTAAATCAGAATAACAAATTTATTTTACTTACTTTCGTATCTCGAAAACTTACAAAAGACAGACTAAATTTTACTTTTTGTTCGTTTTAAGATTTTTTTTATGTTTTATTCTGTAGACATTTAATTTTATTTTCTTTGTTAAACAGACTCAAGTTCATAAATATTATTTTAATATTTTGGTTTGTTGAATAAATGTCCATATATATGAAAAAAAATTAAAAAATGTGTTTAGTAATTGTATAATGGAAACTATACGTTTATATGATTATGAAATATTTTCTATGATAGTATAACAAATGTTTCTTCTCATTAAACCTTAAAGCCATAATCACGTCACAACAACAAGCAGAAAGACAGCTTATTTAATTCAATTCCCCCTTAAAACCCCAAACCTCAACAGGCATATTGAAAACCATTGAAAACTCAAACAACAAAATCTTTACCCATTAATACATCAAGTTCCTACTATGTCTATAACAAATTTTCACCCCTCCGGGGCTCGAACGTCGGTCAGCACGTGGCACCCATTACGAGCTATTAATTAAATGAGGCAACATGCGTTGTAACTGATATAAGAGGTTTGTTAGGTATTGTTTGTCTAACAAGGTCTCACGGTGGAAAATTCAGTGGGTTTTGGTATCACAAAGTATGTATAGAGAGTAGTTATAGTATACTTATACATATGAAATCATATTGCAATGGTTTTTTAATACAATATTAGGATCAAAAATATCACTTATTAAAAGTCACTAAAAAAGAAATGTTCTCATGAAAAAATCACATTAAAATTGAGCTTGAATAATCTTAAAAATAAGTCTATTTAAACTATTGACATTTCTTAAGAGAAAACCTGCAGAGATTAAATGCCAAGAAACTCTGCAGACACTATTCACATGCACATATATACATACATATAGATTCGTGTTTAAATAGCGTCTGTAGCCAACTGGCTAAGAACTCTGACTTCGTATTAGGGATCGTGGGTTCGAATCCCAGTTAAAGCACATGCTTTGCAGGTACATACCAATGATTTAAATTGAAAAATATAATAGTTACTCTTGTAGTTTCGTGTAGAAAATCTTGTAGTCGTCGTTCTTGCACTTTACATATTATGTAACCTGATGAATTAGCTAGTTAATATTGAAATAGTTGAAATTTTATAAGTAGGACACATATCTAAATCCCCAAACGCATATCATCATATCTCCGAAATAAATACTGTGAAAAATGCAACAAAAAATCACTCTTACTTTCGAAATATAGATAAACAGAAGATTCACTCCGTTATATTGCAACGAAAAAGTTATACATAACTTGGAAATTAAACCCATATAAATATATATTATATTATGTTTATCGAGTTTTTTTTATTATGTCGTCTTGTTATAAACATTGATACTAAAGAATAGAACACAATTTTCGCTAGTTAACATTTGCTCAATAATATAGATTCCCCTCCAAAATAAAGAAATAACTTGGCCTTTTTTACATTTAAAAATTCACTATTTTTATGACAACATAAATTATTTACTTTTTCATTGGGCTCGACCCTATTAGTTCGTATGACAGTCAACTATACGATGACATATTGAAAAAGGTTGTTGTTAGAAGTACCTGTAACCTCCGAGTGTGTATGAGGTGGTGCATACGTGTCAATGAAGTGAAAGTAAGTTTATCAGGATCCATACAGAAAAGCGTGATGTGTATGCATTATTTACTCCAACGGCTGAGACTATAAAATAAAAGGCTAAAATATGTAGATTTTAGTTATTAAATAGCATTATTAAAAAGCATTTATTTACAGCTACAAAAACATACACAATAGTCATATAAATCAAACTTACTAGGGTTGTAGCTTGTGCATGTAATTTTCGCAGCAAAAAGGTTCTAACTCAGCTGGGTATACTACGTTTGGTGGCAAACGCAACGCTGATATTATGTTAGAACCAACAAGAGGGCAATATTCAATAAGAGCAATATTACATATTATTTATTATGTACTCATAAGCGAGGAAAAAAATTACATGTAGCTAATCTTCTGCTCAAGTAAAACTGATCTTAAAGCGCAGTAGCTTAATCCCAACTTAATACCCTAAAGTTGCACTTAAGTGACACTGGAGTGTTTGTGTGGGGATTAACATTCTTGTTGCATCACAGGTAGGCAGAGATGTTAATCCCATACGGTTCACTTGGTATTTGACTATCACGAGATAGGCTGGGATGGAGTATAACACATTTTCGTTATCTTATAGAAGTCCCGTGCTATACCGGGACGTCTAAATAAGGCTAACTAGCTGCCGATCTTTTCGGTATGTCTTAGTAACTAAGGGATCAAGAGATTATGGAATCTATTAGGTAAAGGACTAGCAACCTTACCAATATTCACTATCAATTTAATTCCTATCTGTCCCGTACCGGACAAAACACTTTTGCTTCATTGAGTCATATACACTCGGCGGTTGTAGTTGCAAAAAGTTTTCATTAACCCTACACGGAAAGTAAAAACAATGCTAACTAGCTGCCGTTCTTTCCGTATCGTACGAGGCGACTAAGGGACTAAGGATAAGTTAAATCTTTTAGGCGATAGGCTAGCAACCTGTCACCAATGTTTTAGGCTAAACGTGATCTAGGAGATATTGTCGTGTCTCTGAGGTTCTATCCCTGTAAAGGGCATAAATATACAAAGTATGATGTAAGAGTATACAAAGTACTTCAGTTTTTGCCAAAACCATCCATACATACAAAAATAAGCGCCGGTGTATACCAAAAGAATTAGAAGCTTCTAATCATGTTATTCTATCTTGCCTTTATAAACGGCTTTTATCTACGCTTTGTATCGATGGATAAAAATCGGGTGTCTGCATACACACTTTCCGCGAATAGTTTAGTTTGTAAGTAACTTTAGATGATTGTGAGATTAGATATAGGGTTTTTTACAGGGATAGGAATGGTTTTGTTTTGGATTAAGGTCGTTTGAGAATCACATACATGTGTATCGTTATTTTTAAACATACACACACATAAATATTCAGATCGAAGATCGAGAGAAGATATGACGATCTGCTGAGCCGAATGGCGATCTATTACGGTATGCCATTCGGCTCAGCATGATAGTGTGAAGCCACAAGATACTGTGAGTGTAGTGTGTGGGTCACGTGTTATTAATAAAAACGTAGCAGTGAGGGTAGTCGGAGAAGAATCTGACAGGGCGCTGCGGTGGAGGCGAAGAAATATGCATCGTCAGTCTGCCCGTGACCATGGCTGCAACGTAGCCGAAACGTCGGGTTAATAGAGGTAACTTTTATTATATAAAAACATACGCGATAAGTCCCGTCAGTTATTAATCATGAGTATAAATCGCGAATCTCTTAAAACTATTATTATAGCTCCTTACTGTAACATCATTTAGGAACAATTGACAATTGAAAAAGGGTGACGTTAGAAGTACTTATAACCGCTGAGTGTGTTAAAGGTGTATGAGTGTCAATGAAACGAAAGTGTTTTTTCAGCAACGTGACAAATGGGGATCCGTGATCTCTCTCCACCTCTACAAGGAAACAGGCGTGATGTATGTTAATAATTCCTTCTATATACCATTAAAATCTGTACCTATACTAACGTATCTTATCGAAAACTAAATATTTAGCTACATTTCACAGCCATCTGATACTGAGCAGGGTCCAAAGAAAGCCCGATTGAAACTAACTGAAGCGGTAAATTCGCGTTGACAATATCTGTTACTTAGCACAACAATACAATGCTTGTTGGTTCAATAGCGGATTAAATACGTGTTAGGTTTTTTCTTACCGTCTTCATTTTGGTGTAAAGTAAATGACCGAATTCGTAATAGAGACATGAACCTCTGACTACCCCACAAGTTATAATGGTTGTGAAGTTTATGTATGTTAGATGATAGTTACATATACATGTATATGTTATTATTAAAGTTATATTTTAAAAAACCTGTAACGGTGACCGCTGAGTATGTAAGATACATTGGTTTACAAGAATATAGGAAATGTTAAGAATTACGAATGTAATAACTCTACCAACCCTCTGTAAAGAAACAGCTGTATTAACATGTTTAAACTCTAGCAATAACTAATTGAGTTGGGTCCCGTGCTAATCTGGTGCATAAAAAGAATGCTAACTAGCTGCCGTTCTTCCCCAGACTAGGGGTAAATGGGGTCAATTGGGTAATGTGCTAGCGATCAGTCACCAATGATCCATATGACATATAAACCTCAATAATTATGCTAAAAAGTGGCCTAGGATTAGCGTTAAGTCTGTTTTTTCATAGATTAAATTTTCACATAGCTTGTCACATGAAAATTCCCAACAGAGAAAAATCAATTTTAAATAGTAATTGTAAAATAGTGTCATAAGGGAAGGTCGCGGATTGAAAGAAGATGTAGTGACTCAGATTGAAAAGGGCATGTTTCAATGGTTTGGACCTATGACAGTCAGATAGACGCCATATTAAAAGAGTATATTGGGCGATGGGCTAGCTTACCAATCACCAATGTTCCATTATGAGATCGCAACCCCAATATTCATGCTTTATAGTGCTAAGCTATGCTATGCTTTGCTATAAAGTTACTTAGGAGATATCTCCGAGATTCTGTCCACACCGAAAGAGATTCAAAGACGTGAATGTATAGGTACAAATATTATGCAACCCTATGAAACAACCACGCAATTTTTCACGTACCAACATAACCAAAACCTCATTCTATGTCCTCATATCATTTCCCTACTCAATCACCGTCAACCTAAAAGTCCCTCAAAGATTGTACTTAGCGAGAGGTAAGAAGGGGAGGCATAAATCATATCAAATGAGGAGATAACTCGCTTACGAGTGAGAAGGGAACAACGAAGTGAGAGAGGTTGTGTGGAGATGGATTTCTAAGGTTTAATTATTAAGAATGAAGTTTTAATAAGCCATTCACCACTAAGGTTATGTCGGCAAAAGTACAAACACTGATGTCATGGCGTTCGCACTTCTCGTTATTCCGTCGCCATGGTTACGCCAACGATGCCAGCCGCAACCGAAGAAAAACGAAGTCGAAGCTCCGTTTCTTCTCTTTCTTGTTCATCGGTTTCAGTTGAGGATCGAAATGTTATTCCAAAGCATCACAAAATTGACTAAACATTGTGCAGAAAATAGATATTTGTATTTTTAACTTTCACTGGGTTGTTGATTTTGTTGAGGAACCATAGATGACCGATTAGTAATGAGGTTAAATATAAATAATGAAATAGGACGTACATACACTCGGTTTACTTCCATAACGGGTTAGACATAGAATATAGAGCAACACTAACGATCTTAACGAATCTCTGTACAATCATACAACTATTAAACTTCTCATACACGCTCTTCTGTTCTTCACGATACTAAATGAGTAGTCAGAGGCTTGATAGGTATGGGTCACTCGAAGCCCGCGTTTGACTAGACCAAATTGATACGGTAACTTAATTTAATCTTATTAGCTGTGAATAGAAATAATTTAATGTGCTAGTGTTTTTCCTGTGCTCGTCTAGAATGTAAAAAAAATGCTAACTAGCTGCCGTTCTTCCCGGCAAGACGTAGGAGGCCACTAAGGTACTAGGCTTCAATGGAATCTACTAGGCGATGACCTAGCAACCTGTCGCCAATATTCCATTATCATATCGAAACTCTAATTCATGCTAAAAAGTGACCTCGTTCTGTCCACCCCGAAAGGGATTAAGGACGTAAATGTATATGAATGTTTAAACAAGTCGTATCCACACTAACCCGACGCTAACCGCATAAATATTTTCCATCCGTCAGCCGACATCTCAGTTACTTTTATGCATAATTCATGCCCCCTCATATCACCACATTTCACATACATATACACACACACATAACGTATAGGGAGGTATTCACATATACATATATGTATGTATGTACTATGCTTTTCTACTGCTTTCCAGTCTGGTCGTTTATTATATATGCTATATATGTATTTATCAATGTATAATATGTATATATTTCTTAAATATACGTTGACTAGTACCCTTAACACAAGTCTTAAATGAACTTACCAAGGGGCTAGTTCAATTGGTGTAATAATGTCCAAATATTATTATTATTATACATATACATACTTGTGTACATTTATACCTAGGCAAGCCGTGTATACATAAGACTTATAGAAGTAATATCTATAACCGCCGAGTGTGTATGAGAAGATGTTTGAGTGTCAAATAAGCGAAAGTGGTTTGTCGGGATCGGGACACATGGGGATCCGTGAGCTCTGCCTACCCCTCTACAGGGAATCAGGCGTGATGTGTATGTATGTAAGTAATATCTATTAAAGCTTTGAGTTGTTGAAGTTTTATCTCTCTGGTCACCACTAACTTAGCTGCCGAATTCGTAATGATAATTATAATAAGGTATATTTGTGACAGGTTGCTAGCCCATCGTCCAAAATTACTGAAGTTAACGTATTCAGTATACAGTATATTATATATATATATATATATATATATATATATATATATACTGAAATATACGTCAGTCCACTACACAATGATAAACATCCCATATTGCTGATCCTTATGTTTACAGATCAAACCACTCTCTCCGTCACAGCATCCACAAACCTCCTCATACATTTCATTCGCTCACAAATTTCAAGAATAAATCACAATAGGCGGCATTGGAAGCATTGATACGCAACTATTATCTCAACAACAATATAAGCCCTTACGCGATCGCGGATTAGCGGATAAAAGTAAAAGTGTAGGTAAAAAGGTAAAAGGAGTTTTTTTACCAGATTCAAGATACCGACACTCTTGAGATTGAGTATAATGACTTTATGTGCTCAATCGTATTAAGATCATACTTGACTGAGTTTTAGGGCCGGTATATATGTTGTGGATGCTTATTTTGTGTGTTTGTTTGTATACGTTAAATGTATGGTTTGAAAGATATAGAGGCATAAATAAAGAAAGTAATGTTATGGTAGTTTAAGTATTATATGGCTGAAATATGGCTTATGGATAGAATTGGGCAGAAAGAGGAATACTTTTACATAGAATCAAAAATGATCAGATTAATAGTTGTATGGTAATAGAGATTACTATCATTGGAAAACATCGTGAGGAAACCTAATAGTGAGTGCTTGTAAATGGCGACATGGCTTACCTTACCACCTGTCACATTGAGTACTGACTATCTGGTCAACACGTGGGTTCGAGGTGGCATATACCTTCGCAATTGCGGAGATGGTCACCTAAACCTCTGATTACACCGTAAGGGTTCATGTTCTTGAATGCGTTTGTCTTTTTTATTCCTCTTAACTTTATTATTTAATTTAGCTTTATGTTTCATATTAAATAAGTAGGTATTTCGTTATACGACTGAACTATAACATGCTAACTGTAACTTTCAATCCATAATACAATCTATTTTATACCGTTGAAACATCTAATACATCCCAAGCAAACCACCTCACAAGACCTAACCTTGCAGACCATCAGATGCTATTGTAAACTACTTCAACACGAAGAATAGAGTTCTTAGAGACTGGACAATGGTGCGGTCAGGTCAATACAGGGATTACCATTGAGTAAAGACCCCGTGGTGATAGTTGGATTATACGAGGCAATCGATAGTAGATAGTCTAAGAATACCTTTATAAAGTATTCTCAAGGCGGGTGTATGTAGTGTGAAGAACAGAAGAGCATGTATGAGAAGGTTAATTGGTGAAGCAAGAGAGATTTGTCAGGATCTAATTAACTTTTTAGCAGGAATATTGGCGTTGTTATGTAAAAAGAACAATAGGAATAGGTTGCTAGCTTATCGGCCCTTTGTCCCTTACTCACAAACCTACGACATGCTGGGAAGAACGGCAGCTAGTTAGTAATTCTTAATAGAAGTTCTTTTTGCGTCACAGCTAGCACGGGATCGATATGTTTTAATATTAATGTATACTTATGTAATCTAAATTCATTGCACTCAAGTATAAAACGATACGTACATATTTCAAGATGGCATCCAAAAATTCCAAACTTCTATTGTGCAAACACCATAAAAATCCACGCGGCAAAAATATGACAACAATAGGATAAATTACTTATAACAAGTAGCGGTCTAAACACAAAAGATCTCAACGTATCAAATGAAATACTTTATCTGTGCCTGGAGCCGCCATTTTAATGTACTTATTTAACTAATACGCTTAGATACTTCACTCTTCAACAATGGCGTTTCTGCGCTATTTATTTAACAAAAACCTTTTATTCTGACGTCCCGATACAATTTCTGTTTTAGGGTGGGCGTACACATGTTTGCTATGGGAGCTATAGCGTCAATGTATGTTCATGTAACATATATTAGGATACGTACTTTTTTTGAATTTTTTTTATTAATAACTGTCCAGCGATTGACCCCTATGGTAAGTGACGATGAGGTCGATGATGTAGCTCGCTGGTCCAGTAATAGCCTATTCACTCTACTTACTTTACTTTACTTTGATAGTTTTAAGAGATTCACGATTTATACTCATGATTAATTCTTAACGGGACTTATCGACTAGTCTGCCCGTGACCATGGGCTACTGCAACGTAGCCGAAACGTTGGGTTAATAAAGGTAATTTTATTATATATAAACTTACGCGATAAGACCCGTTAATTATTAATCATACTTTACTTTTACTTTAAATCATTTGTATATGGGGACATAATATAATTCTATGTATCGAGAAAAACAATGTTGTAAATGAATCTATATCATGTAACATAGATATTTTAACGTCCTTTATATCTTTTAAATACAAGGACATATAAAACTATGTATAGAGAAAAAAAAATGTTGTAGATGGATATATATTTACATGTACTGTGTAAGTATTTAAAGAAAATTTTATCTTTAAGACTCATTGTATTGAATGTAGAAGCGTAAAACGTTTCCTGAAAGATAATAATAAATAATATTTTCTTCATTACTTTTAGCATTAATATCGGGTTGTGATGACATAAATATGGATTGTTGATGACTAACCTACCCTATCATCCAATAGCATTAGTCGACATGTTGGTAACATTCAAAGGTAGATCATTTTAACGCATACTATGAAAGAAAATAATATAAACATATATACAACTTAAATATTTAACAGTTTTTGTCTTACAATAAATTTAAATATCCTTATATGTATAAAACACACTAATTTGTTAAAAAAACCTTTCACAAATATTTTCTCTATCCACAAAGCACCATAAAAAATCTTGGCCTATAACAAATATCATAAATACAATTACACATAGCACCGATATTACGCCAAACCCAGCCCAAGTGAAACCTCACCTTTAGGCGTATTACACGCTGTATTAAAGTGTTTATGTTTGTATTTTTTAAGGGCGAACCACCCGCGGTGTTTGTTTGAAGCGCCGGTCTTTTGTCGGAACCATACAGAGTATTTTGCCTTCACAATGGCTCTGTTATTTTGTCTAGCTACTGTGTAATTGTATAGTTTTGCACAACGCTGTTTAGTTGGTCAATAGGATAGCATGTATATACATTGTCCCGTGCTAAACGTAAAAAGAATGCTAACTAGCTGCCGTTCTTCTCGGCATGTTGTAGGCGACTAAGGGACTAGGAGGTTACAAATAGGGTATTACCTGTTATCAATGCTCCATATGTGATTTCAACCGTAATATTTATGCTAAAAAGTGATCTAAAAAATATTATCGTGTCGCTAAGGTTCCATCCACCCCGAACGGGATTCAAAGACGTGAATGTATATGTTTATATACATACATCTCGACCACTATTCTTTAGAGGGTATCCACAGGTACGCGGGCACAGCTCCGTGGTAGCGCAGTTGTTTTTACAGATATATAGAAACTACTAACCACATTATATTCTGTTCCAATCAACTTATACAACAGGCGACATCTAGTGTGTCTGTAGTGTATTTATTGTAGACCATGTTTCCTAGTGCACTCGCGTCCCCTATTATACCGACCAAGAGTAGATTCCACCCTCTAAAGAGTTTCGGTCGGTATTTTACGCCCATATGTTTGTGTCGTACTGTACTTGCCGGAATATTTTACATTTAAGTTCCCCGTGATTTTGATAGATGGCGTAATTTTATTTAAAAAATATATAAAATTATAAATAATTTATTGTATAGACAGAGATCTAAGACCAATCTAAGGGTATTTAAAAGGCCTGGATTTTATTCCTATTATTATGTCCTGTGCTAGTCTGGGACGTAAAAGGAATGCTACCTGCCATTCCTGCCGGCAAGTCGTAGGAGGTGACTAAGGGACTAGGGGTGAATAGAATATATTAAGTGATAGGCTAGCAACCTGTCGCCAATGTTCCATTATGACATCGCAACAATCATGCTGATAAGTGACCTAAGAGATAACATGTATATCTCCGAGGTTCTGTTCCACCCGAAACGGATTAAAGGACGTGAACGTATGGAGTATATTCCCGACATAAGCATCAAATAATAAGATTTCATGCTCTTATTGACTGCTTTATATCCATATCTTATTCAGTATCAGGTAATAATACACGGCAACAATAACACTACATCATTGGGTGACTACTATCACTCTATAGAACATAGGCGTGATGTTTAAGTATCTATACGCCGATATTTGACGACCTCCGTGGCGCGATCGGTTAGACACCTGAATGCTAATGAGGTCTCGGGTTCGATTCCCGGTGGAGACAGAGTTAAGAACTACGCTTTTCTACTGCTTTCTAGTCTGGTCGTTGATTATATATACTACATATATATATATATATATATATTTATTTATTTATTTATTTATTTATCTATATATAATATGCATATATTTCTTAAATATACGTTAACTATAAAATTAAATTAAAATTATAGTACCCTTAACACAAGTTTTAAATGAACTTACCAAGGGGCTAGTTCAATTTTTGTAATAATGTCCAAAATATTATTATATCTATATACGAATAGAAGATAAAGATATGTTAAGGTGGTTTGGGCATATGGAGCGGATGGATGAAAGGAGGGTTACAAAAGGAATGTATGAAGCCAAAGTGGAAGGTAGAGTTGGACGGGGTAGAACTTATACAGATCAAATTGGAGATATTCTTCTCAAGGCTAGTGTACATAGTGAAGAACAGAAGAGCACGTATGAGAAGGTTAATGGGTGTGAGTGAAGCAAGATCTGTCAGGATCGTTCCAAGCGGTGATCGATAGTCTCTGCCTATCCCGTTGGGGATGTAGAGGCGTGAATATTAATATATATGTATATTTACCTAGTTTAATCTACTAAGGGTGCATTGATCTTATAATCTTCAAAGTATAGTTCTCTTAATTTATTTGTATATATCTTATAATGTCACCGAAATGTCATTTATTACATTTATAATGTATGAACACGCAAATTGCATCCATAAAACAAAGTAGATAAGACTTATTATTAAACAAATAGTTATTGAGGATAATTAATTAACGATTTTAGGTACTAATTTATTCTAGACTTTGTAACATGTACTATCTTACTTTGTATGTTAGATACCACTGTAAACTAGTCCTGTGCTAGTCTGGGATGCAAAAGAATGTTAACTATGTGCCATTCTTACCTGATTCTCGTTAGACCACAAATTACGATACTTATTACTATTAAAAGTCCTACCGGTACTAGTAAACGGTAAGGGAAAACATCGTGAGGAAACCTGCCTATCCCTCAGGATAGGTAATAGTCAGTGCCTATATACGGCGATACGGTTCAGTACCTATCACGTTGGGTGCTGTCTATCTAGTGATACGCGGGCTTCGAATGAACCATACCTAAAATGCCTTCAAATTTCGGAGATGGGCACTCAAGCTTCTGACTACCCCGCCATAATAAAAAAGAGAGTGTGTATACACAAGTCGTGAAGCGTATGTTTATGTACGCTATGTTTAAAAGTCCTATGCAGAAGTTTGGGACGTAAAAAGAATGCTAGCTGCCGTTCTTCCCGGCATGTCGTAGGCGACTAAGGGTCTAAGGGTAAATAGAATCTATCGGGCGATGGGCTAGTAACCTGTCACCAATGATCTGTTATAACATCGCAACCATAATATTCATGCTAAACAGTGACCTAGGAGTTATATCTCAGAGGTTCTGTCCACCCCGAAAGGGAATGAAGGACGTGAATGTATGTATACGTCATTACTATAAGCATAATAGGATGGGCATAACTATATCAAAAATGATCGAATAATATAATGCAGCCAAGGTTCTGTTCACCCCAACAGAGCATAAAAGACGTGAGTTCTCTTTACGTATATACATCACGCCTGATTCCCTATAGAGGAGTAGGCAAATCTCACGGATCCAAATTTGTCCCGATCCTGACAGACCACTTTCGCTTCATTGACACTCATACATCTCATACACACTCGGCGATTATAGGTACTTTTAACGTTACCTTTTTTATGTTTACTAGCGACCCGCTCCAGCTTCTCACTTCTTCTATATTTAATGGATGTTATTATACACATAAACCTTTCTCTTCACGCTATCTATTAAAAAAAAACCGCATCAAAATCCGTTGCGTAGTTTCAAAGATTTAACTATACAAAGGGACATAGGGACAGAGAAAGCGACTTTGTTTTATACTATGTAGTGATATTCATGTTTTTGTAAAAAGTCATTCAGATCTTTAATCCTTGAAGTTGAAGTAACTTTAATCAGGTTTCGATATCACTGCCTACCCATTTGGAATGAAACAGGCGTGATGTATGAATGTAAATGCATAAATGCAATCAGTAAACATAGATTAGACGCGTCCTGTTTGTCATTAACTGTGAAAGTGATTTAAGGACATTAATGTATTGTGAAGTATAAAAATATGATATTTATATAATTCAGTTTAGTATAATAGAGGTTTTTGGATGATAAAGTGTTGTTTTGATTGTAAATTGGTGTTTAGATGATATTACGTGATTTTTTTGTGTAGTTTGTACGTTTAGTAATAATATAGTTTTAGATTCAATACTGAATAAAGTTTTAAAATAAATGTTTAACAAAATTTAGAGTAACTTGTAAAATGATGTTTATTTTGCTTATTCTAAGGTAAGTTTGTTTTAAATAAGTAAGTACATATCAAAACTAGACATATATATTTATATAACGACTGTTATCACTTTTGAGGTAGTCAAGTGTCCATATCTTATTTATATTGTGGAGTAAATTAAATGACACACAACTTTGTTTTTCATGATAATCAACTAATTTGAAATTATAAATAACTAGCGACCCTCTCCGGCCTCGCACGGGTATAAAATATATAGCCTACTCCACTATTTAATGGATGTTATTATAGATATAAACCTTCCTCTTGAATCACTCTATCTATTAAAAAAACGCACAAAATCCGTATCGTAGTTTCAAAGACTTAAGCATACAAAGGGACATAGGGACAGAGTTAGCGACTTTGATTTATACTATGTAGTGATGAAATGGTCATTCAAACTACCAAAAAAGAGCTAAATGGAAGCGCAGATTAGGTTTAAGTTGAGACTGCATTATTTTGAAATACAATTCAGAATTCTTGGATTAGGGTGAAATATTTTATAGTTTATTTATAAATAATTTAGTTTATATTCATGTGAATACAGTTGTGTATATTACATTATAAAATACATAGATTTTTATCTAAATAAATAAAATATATAACAATAAATCAGTCATGGGTGTGCTTTTTAGTTTTATTTGATATTGAAGCGTTCTGTCATGCCGGGTGTTGAAAATTAATACTAATTACGGTTATATATAGACACCTAACGGCGCACTTGTCCTTAACGCCATTTAGCAAACTTTACAGGAGAGAGGTTTAAAGTTGAAAAAGTTGTGAAAAGCAAAAATATCCAATATTTTTTACCGCCTAGACGTCAAAAACTCGTCATTTCGCCATTAAACCAACACCAATCGACGCAAAAAAAATTGATTTGAACTGTATATTTTAATCATTTTCGCCGAAAATGGCGTTTACACCAATTGCGCCGTTAGGTGTCGATATGATAAGTCATACTATTTAATAGGTTAGTTTATTGTTTACTACAATAAATAGGCAATATGATTATAACTTACTATAAAAATGGGATATTTAGCAACTACGTAAGTATACAACAATATTTAGCACACTTACATATATTACTATCCAATTTTACTTACGGAAAAGCATTCATCATTCTATTTACGCCCCTTTATAAACAGGACACGTATATATTCACGTCTTTTTATTCCCTTTTGAGGTGAACAGAACCTCGGAGATATAACATCTCCTAGGTCACTGTTTAGCATGAATATTGGGGTTACAATATCATAATAGAACATTGGTAACAGATTGCTAGCCTATCGCCCAAAAGATTCCATTAACCCCTAGTCCCTTAGTCGCCTCCTACGACATGCCGGAAAGAACGGCAGCTCGTTAGCATTCCTTTTACGTCCCAAACTTCTGTAAAGGACTTTTAACATAACATGCAACTTGTGTATACACACTCTTTTATTATGGCGGGGTAGTCAGAGGCTTGAGTGTCCATCTCCGAAATTTCGAAGGCATGTTAGGTATAGGTAATTCAAAGCCAGCGTATCACTAGATAGACCCAACGTGTTAGTTAGAATTATTTTTACGTAGACCGGACATTTATTAATCTTTCTCCTAATATTATTATTTCAGCATATTGTATCCCATACAAACTTTAGCCGTATCTGTACCCTTGAGACGATTTCCTAAAGATTTCATCTTCGGAGCAGCCACAGCCTCCTACCAGATCGAAGGGGCATGGAACGAAGATGGTTTGTATACATCCTCGTCATTTATTATAAAAAATAAATAAATAAAAACCATCACCCCTATACTCATACATTCACGTCTTTTAATCCCTTTCGAAGTAAACGAAAATTCGGAGATATCATAACATGTCCTCGGTCCTTTTTCTTAGTATTAATACAGAGGCCAATCGTAATGCCATGAATATGGAACATTGGTCACAGGTTGCAATATTATCGCTTGATAGATCCTATCGACCCCTAGTGTCTTAGTGTCTTGTATGACTAGTCGTGAAGAATGGTAGCTAGTTAGCATTTTAATCATGTCCCAGAATAGCTTGGAACGTACTGGGTTCGATGTGGCCAGAAATGATAAAACGCATTCACGACCATTAACTCTTGCAGGGTAATCAGAGGTTCAGGTGTCCATCTCCGCAATTGCAAAGGTAGTAATTCTAAGGCCACCTCGAACCCACGTGTTGACCAGATAGACAGTACTCAATGTGACAGGTGGTAAGCCATGTCGCCATTTACAAGCACTAACTATTACCTGTTCGAGGAACAGGTAGGTTTTCTCACGATGTTTCTGTCGCCGTAGTATTCGTTGATTTAAGTGCTCGGATAAACATTAGATGGTTTTTGAAATTAATAACGACCAATGTATTAGTATACTATTTCTTGTATTTATAATAATTTTCCATTGAATTTTATTAAAATATGACGATTTACATAATCCTGACAAAAATCATTTCGGTTTATATTCACAGACAACTTCACACCGGTTCGTTGACTATATATCAATATTTTTATAATTCCAGGCAAAGGCGAAAGTATATGGGACCGTCTCGTCCATACTCAACCTAATTTCACATCAGACCGTTCCAACGGCGACATAGCGGCTGACAGCTACCATAACTACAAACGCGATGTACATATGCTTAAAGAATTAGGGGTACAAGCTTATAGACTCTCTATTTCATGGCCAAGGATCCTACCTAATGGATTTCCGAACAAAATAAACCAAAAAGGAATAGATTTCTACAATAATTATATAAACGAGTTACTAAAACATGGTATAAAACCCATAGTAACATTATACCACTGGGATTTACCACAATATTTGCAAGATTTAGGAGGTTTTTTAAATCCTTATTTTCCTACCTGGTTTGAAGATTACGCGAGAATTGTATACGAAAACTTTGGCGATAGGGTTAAAATGTTTATAACCTTTAACGAACCGAAGCAAATTTGCTTTTTCGGGTACGGTAGCGATGTTTTGGCACCTGTAGTGAACCTGACAGGTTTAGGCGACTATTTGTGTGCTAAATATCTAAGTTTAGCCCATGCGAAGGCCTATAGGCTATATGATAGGGACTTTAGAGAAGTACAGAAAGGTGAGGTAGGTATTACGTGTGCTGTGCTGCTGTATGAGCCAGATTCTGGTGACCCTGAAGATGTGGTGGCTGCAGAGCTGATGAGGCAGGGGCTGTAAGTATGTTGTATAATAATAATATTTGGACATTATTACACCAATTGAACTAGTCCCTTGGTAAGTACGTTTAAGACTTGTGTAAGGGTCAACGTATATTTAAGAAATATATACATAGATAAATACATATATAGCATATATAATCTACGTCCAGACTGGAAAGCAGAAGAAAAGCGTAGTTCTTAACTCTGCCTCCAACGGGAATCGAACCCGGGACCTCACGATTAGCGTTCAGGTGTCTAACCGATCGCACCACGGAGGTCGTCTAATACCTCCGTGATGCGAATAATGTATAAAATAAATGACCATTAATCCTTGCGGAGTAATGGCACCGTTATGTTAATCAGATAGACATTACACAATGTTACAGGTGGTAAGCCTTGTCGCCATTTACAAGCGCTGGATATTACCTGTTCATAGAAATATGTGTATATGTTTTCACACGATGTTTTCCTTAACTGTAGGTAGTGCATTAGAATGTATTTTCAAATGCGTAAATGTACGTACATAGAAATACAGATAACTTAATCACAGAAGGTATTAGATCCTTGATCTGATATTTATCTAGCTTAATTAGAAACTAACAACTTTACACATCTTTCAGTTTTTATACAAATGGAAAAGAACCAAATAGTTTAGTTAAAACATAAGCTTATATCATTTATTTTTCCACTCTTCCCTTCATTATCTCAGGTCACCATTGGACCCGAAGACATGCCATGTCTTCTTGTCAGCTTTTTTCAATGTATACATTAACGTCCATTAATCCTTTTCAGGGTGAACAGAACCTAAGAGATATAATTTCACCTAGGTCACTTTTTAGCATGAATATTGGTGTTGTTATGTCATATACTACATTGGTGACACGTTTCTAGTCCAGCATATAAATACAATAGATTCCTTTTACCCCTAGTCCCTTAGTTACTACGGTAGCTAGTAACCATCACTACATAGTGTAAAACAAAGTCGCTTTCTTTGTCCCTATGTCCCTTTGTATGCTTAAATCTTTGAAACTACGCAACGGATTTTGGTGCGGTTTTTTTTAATAGATAGAGTGATTCAAGAGGAAGGTTTATATGTATAATAACATCCATTAAATAGTAGAGTAGGCTATATATTTTATACCCGTGCGAACCCGGAGCGGGTCACAAGTTTTTAAATATTTTTTTATTTCAGTGGTCAATGTACTTAGACCCAATATTTTCGAGCCAAGGAGGTTTCCCTTCGGAACTCCTTGGTCTGGTGGCGGCCAAGAGCGAGTCGCAAGGCTACCCAAGGACCAGGATGGTAGACTTCAGCGATGAGGAGAGGAAGTATGTGAGGGGGACATATGATTTCTTAGGTAAGAATAATAATAATAAGCTTTATTCATAAAAACACATTGACATACACAGACAGGAAATTTAAAAGAAGAGAAAAGGAGTTTCACTCAAGTTAAGTTAAGTTAAGACAAGTAAGTTATTAAATCCTACATGTGCATGTCATTGCCCAGTGAAATGGTCCCAGCTCAGCATATATACAATGATTGAACTACAATCACTGCGCTGATCTTATGCTAGAACCATGAGGGTTATTTGTTAGTATAATAACATACATTAACGCCTCTACATTATAATGTGATATCAATCAATCAGCCTATGTCAGTCCACTGCTGGACGTAGGCCTCCTCAAGGTTACGCTACAAAACACGATTACTCGTGGCCCTCCAACCACTACCAGCGACATTTTTCAGGTCATCGGTCCATCTAGCAGGGGCGTCCTACACTACGTTTACCGAGACGCGGCCGCCATTGGCCATTCATAACGTGATAAGCAGAGACTAATGTTACCTTGATCGATCTTGAGAAAACTCTCTCTTTATACTTATACCTTCTAATGTACTCTTCTTTTCTTCACACTGCCTACACCCGTATTAAAAACAATGTTTACAGTGTGATTTGTATTTGTATAAGTTCTTCGCGGCCTACCCCGTCCAACTCTGCCTTACACTTTGGCTTTATAAACTCCTTTTGTAACCCTCCTTTAATACATCCGCTTTATGTGCCCAAACCACCTTAACATATCACTACACCTTCTTTCATACGACAATGTTCACGAATCACACTATTCCGTACCTTATTACACAATCTTACTGTACACATTTTACTAAGGTACCTCATCTCTACTACATTAATTACATACATACATACACATCACGCCTGATTCCCTGTAGAGGGTAGGCAGAGATCACAGATCCCCATTTGTCCCGATCCTGACAGACCAGTTTCGCTTCATTGACACTCATACATCTGATACCAGTGGTTCTGACATAAAACCAGCGTTGCGTTTGCCAGATGCAACATACCCAGATGAGTTAGAACCTTTGCTACGACAATAACATGCACAAGTTATACCCCTTAGCTTGTAAGTTTTTTTATTGCACACGTTTTGTATTGTGTATGTTTTTATGGCTGTAAATAAACGCTTTTTATTACTATTATTACTGCAATCATTCGCTGTCTATTCTTCTATTATAGTTTTAAGAGATTCGCGATTTATACTCATGATTAAATAACTAACGGGACTTATCGCGTATGTTTTTATATAATAAAGGTAACTTTATTATATAAAAACCTACGCGATAAGTCCCGTTAGTTATTATTCTTCTATTTACAATTCCAGGTGTTAACTACTATTTCGGGTATCGAGTGTCAGCTACCAAGTACTTGAAGGACTACCCAATTCCCTCTCTGGGGGATGACTTGGGTGTGGGACTCCACTCGCCTAAGCACTGGATGGTTAGCGAGTTCAATACTATGCCCGTAAGTGAAATATAGTAATACCTACATAAACCTACTTCAATCCCTAGGTATATATATAGAGGCCGGCCTAATAAGACATATAACAGTCAGATATACGCTATATTGAAAAAAGGTGACGTTAGGTGTACCTATAACCGCTGAGAGTGTATGAGAAGATGTATGAATGTCAATGAAGCGAAAATGGTCTGTCAGGATCGGGACAAATGGGGATCCGTGATCTCTGCCTACCCCTCTACAGGGAATCAGGCGTGATGTGTATGTATGTATGTATAACATCTCCTAGGTATGATTAATAACTAACGGGACTTATCGCGTAAGTTTTTATATAATTAAGTTACCTTTATTAACCCGACGTTTCGGCTACGTTGCAGCAGCCATGGTTCATGATCATGAGTATAAAACGCGAACCTCTGAAAACTATAGTCTCTTAGGTAATTTCTTAACGTGTATATTAAGGTTGTGATGTCATATGGAGCATTAGTGACAGGATGGGATTATATATATATATCATTTACCCGTAGTCCCTTAGTCACTTTCTACGTCATGCCATTTTTAGTTTTTAATTTACGCACATACTTTACAGTCGCTAACAGTGAGAAAAACATCGTGAGGAAACCTACCTATCCCTCGGGATAAGTAATAACCAGTAACTGTATACGGTGATACGGTTCAGTACCTATCACGTTGGGCTGTCTATCTAGTGAAACGGGCTTTGATTGGCCCATACCTAACATGCCTTCGAAACTTCGGAGATGGGCACTCAAGCCTCTTCCTAACCTGAGTATATGTGTATATGTTACCGGCCAAATCCGATTTCAGGACAAACTAGATTTACCTACTAACCTAACCTTACTAGTTAATCTTAGCACGTGTAGTAAGAACTACATAGTTTAGCCTAGACCAAACTAATTTGTCCTGAAATCGGGTTTGGCCGGTAACATTTGTACATATATATGTAATAAAAATACATTTACGAAATGCATCGAATACTACGGTAACGAAAACATCGTGAGGAAACCTACCTGTTCCCAGAACAGATAATTGTTAGTGCTTGTAAATGGCGACATGGCTTACGCCTGGTAATTGAGTATTGACTAACTGGTCATACTGTAGTATTATATTATCTGTGTATATATGTTTATTAATCTCAAATTACCTATTTCAGCAACCCCCAAAAGGGATGTACAAAGTCCTGAAGCAACTAAAACAACGATACGGTAACCTCACCATCTACATCACGGAGAATGGCTGGCTACTAAGCCTGGTTTGGCTGATGATAACAGGATAGCTGTTCTGAGGAATTGCTGGTCTGATCTGTTGGATGCAATGGCTGAAGGGATTCAGGTCAGGGGATACATGGCCTGGAGTCTGATGGATAATTTCGAGTGGTATGAAGGATATAGGTGAGAATTGCCAAGTATGTATACATTCATACATATCACGCTCGTTTCCCTGCAGGCGTAGGTAGAGATCATGGAACCCCATTTGTCTCGATCCTGACAAACCACTTTCGCTTCACTGACACTCATACATAAGTTGTATACATTTAAGAAACAGGCAGGATGCTTAACGTCCTTTCCTCGCGACGTTTTCCCTCATAGAAATAATACTACAATAAACATCTTTCTTCATGCATACACATCACGCCCGATTCCCTTTAGAGGTCTGAGTGTCTCGAATTTGACAGCCCACTTTCGGTTCATTGGCACTCATACATCTCCTCATACATACTTGGCGGTTATAGGTACTTCTAACGTCACCCTTTTTCAATATGGCGTCTATCTGACTTTCATATGTCTTATTGGGTCGGTCCCTACGTAACGCCCTTCCAGTTTAGTAATACATTATATATTCCTTTTGTCAATCTGCTATAATTCATCCAAACCATCGAAGCATGCCCTTTTCATTCTTAGTCACTAAATTGTCTTTCAAACCGCATTCATGTATGTCTATAAAATTATTGTTACACATACATTCATGCCCTTTAATCCCTATCGGGGTGGACAGAACCTCAAAGATATAACATCTCCTAGGTCACTTTTTATCATGAATATTGGAATTGCGATGTCATAATTGCCTAATAACATCCATTTACTATTATTGTATTGTATTGATGTAATTTTATGTAAGAGAAGATATAAAGTTTAATAATAACTTATTATTATAATGGAACATTGCTGTCAGGCTTCTAGCCCATCGCCCAATATATTCTATTAACCCCTTACCCTTAGTCGCCTCCTACGACATGCCGGGAAGAACGGCAGCTAGTTAGCATTCTTTTTACGTCCCAGCTAGCACAGGACATACATACAAATTATTATTCTGGGTGACACGGCTTACCACCTGTCACATTGAGTCCTGACTATCTCGTCAAAACAAGTCGGTTCGAGATAGCCATAGAATTACTACTTTCGCAATTGCGGAGATGGAAACCTGAACCTCTGACTACCCCGCAAGGGTTAATGATCGCGAACGCGTTTGTCTTTGTTGTCTTCTTGTTGTTTATGTTGTTTGAAGACGACCTCCGTGGCGCGATTGGTCGACCATCTAAACGCTAATCGTGATGTCCCGGGTTCGATTTCCGGTGGCGGCAGAGTTAAGAACTACGCTTTTCTTCTGCTTTCCAGTCTGGTCGTTGATTATATATGCTATATATGTATGTATTTATCTATATATAATAAGTATATATTTCTTTAATATACGTTGACTAGTACCCTTAACACAAGTCTTAAATGAACTTACCAAGGGGCTAGTTCGATTGGTGTAATAGTGTCCTAAATAATATTACTGTTTTGTCTTATTCATTTCAGATTACGCTTCGGTTTATACGAAGTGGATTTTGCTGACCCATCTCGAACCAGAAGTCCTAGGAAAAGTGCTTACGTGTACAAACAGCTGATTAGGTCACGAATCTTGGACCTAAATTATGAACCTAACACTACTTTGAGTATAAATCAAGTATAGATGTTTATAATAAATATGTAAGGAAGTTTTATTTTACACACACATACTCAATGTAGATCTTTATAATAACACTTGTATGATAGTTTTATTACATACATACACGTCATTTTCAACAGCAACATTTTCATATTGAACAAACTTTTCCTCGTAATAAGGAATAAGGAAGCGTAAGGGTCAGTGTTTGTTTGCACCCCCTTGTCGGACAAACCTGGGTAGATGCGCTCCGCTCTTGATGGGGATCCGCCTCCTCAATAAGTTAGATAGCCAGTTGGACATATTATATTAGCCCGCGTGTGGCTGACTACTGACATCATTGACATGTTTTATTTCTATTAATTTGACCTGTTTATTTATTAATGTAATTGTATTTTAGCTATTTTTAGCTATTTAGATTTACAAATGCAATTTGTTCAACTAATGATTTCCTTTGTCGCATTAGGGTTCTGCCCTGTAAAGATATTGTGAAAATTGACTAATAAATAAAAAAAAATATTTCCGTTTTCCTGTAGATGGGTAGTCAGAGATATTGTATAGATCCTGACATAGCGCTTTCCCTTCATTGATACTTAATATAATGTATTGATAGTGTGATTGTGTATTGTATACTTTAAAGTAATTGATAAGTGCGAAAATTAAACCCAAGCTTAGCACATTATAAACATTAACGAATTATAATATTAAGGACACTATTACACCAATTGTACTAGCACCTTGGTAAGTTTATCTAAGACTTCTGTTAAGGGTACTAATGGACATATATTTAAGGAATATATACGGACATGCCTTCGAAATTTCGGCGATAGGCACTCAAGCCTCTGACTACCCAACATGATAATAGGGGTGTGCTTTGCTATGTGAGAAATAGAGGAATTTAGTGAAACAAATTAATAATAAAACAGTTTTCATAACAATTAAATATACTTAGTTTTATTACATATTATAGTATTAAGATTACTCTTAAATAAAATTTATTTACATTAATATTCTTAACAATCACGACTATTATCCCTTGAGAGGTAGTCAGATATACGTGTCTACTTGAACTTTAATCTTTTCTCAATTTAACTTACTTACATACATAAATATATTCACGCCTATACATCTCTAACGGGAAAAGCAGAGACTATTGATTGTCATTTACTTACATAAACTAATTTAAACAAACTTTTAACATTTTAACATTGAGTACAAACTATCTGGTCAACACGTGGGTTCCAGGTGACCATAGAATTACTACTTTCGCAATTGCGCAGATGGACACTCGAACCTCTGACTACCCCACAAGGGTTAATGATCGTGGGCGCGTTTGATTTTGTAATTTAAACAATACAGTTAACTCTCTATCTACTCCACAAGGTATTACAGTCGAGAACTCTATTACTTATTTAAGTTATAACTTACTCTACATAACATTAACTTTTCTACTCCTAATAACTTCACTGTAATACTTAGCTGATAACTTAGGTATTCTAGTTTTATTCAAGGACCTGAAATCCACTGCATATAGACCGAACGGCTCGCTGTAAAAGAAAAAATATTTTATTTCACTACATTATATATAGATAGTGATCTGTGAGGATCGGGATAAATGGGGATCCGTGATATCTGCCTACCCCTCTACAGGGAATCAGTCGTGATGTGTATGAACACATGTATATACGTAAAGAGAACTCACGTCTTTTATGCTCTTTTGGGGTGAACAGAACCTTGGCAACATCATATTATTAGGTCACTTTTGACATCGTTATGCCTATTACTATAATGCTTATAGTAATAACGTATACATACATTCACGTCCTTTATTCCCTTTCGGGGTGGACAGAACCTCGGAGATATATCTCCTAGGTCACTGTTTAGTTAAGGGCTAGTTCAATTTGTGTAAGTGTTACATTAATATTATTAAGTAATCTCACTTACCTAAATCCACTAACCCATTCAAAATTATCCATTAAACTCCACACGGCATAGCCAGTAACCTTACATCCATATTCTATTGCCTTTAACACTGAATCCAGGTATCCCCGTAAATAGTCAATCCGGTCTATATCCAAGATACCACTGTCACTCGACCATCCGTTCTCGGTGATGACTATTTGCGGACTATTGTAGGTTCTAGTGACGTAGACTAGGGCGGAGAATAGGCCTGGAGGGTTGCTCTGAAAAGGTATAAAGTTGATATACAAAAGTCAATGGAATCTAATAGACGATGGGCTAGCATACTGTCAGTAATGATCAAAATTTTATGAACCGAATGATTTAACTAAAAGTGACCGAGAAGATTTTATATCTCAGAGGATTAAAGGACGTGAATGTATATGTATATATCACTACATAGTATAAAACAAAGTCGCTTTCTTTGTCCATATGTCCCTTTGTATGCTTAAATCTTTAAAACTACGCAACAGAATTTGATGCGGTTTTTTTAATAGAATTGAAGAGGAAGGTTTATATGTATAATAACATCCATTAAATAGCCAGAAGTGCGAAGCCGGAGCGGGTCACTAGTAAGAGTCTATATATGTATGTTTGGGTGATGGGTTAGCGACCTATCACTGTTGCATTTAATATTATCTTTAGTGTCATCAATAGCGAAGAGAAAGTACTATGCGTCTTAGATTTTGTTCACGAAATGGGATGAAGCTATAGGAGTGGAGGCGACAGGATGCTAACCCATCGCTCTTTCAGTTACAGTAATAAGTTTCATACATACACATCCTTCCCTATCCATTTAAATAGTCGGTTTCTGTACCTGGTAATACCAGTTAAATTGAGTGCTGACTATCTGGCATACTATTTAAAATCACCATCAACAATCTTACAACTATAACATACAAACTTTTAACTACACCATAACTGTTAATAGTCGTATAGTACATGTATGTACTTACATACAACCAGTCAGATTTTCCCTTTTTCCAGTACTTATTAGTTTCTAACTGCACTGCTTCGTCGGAAGTGAACGAGGGACTGTGGGCTGTGGGGTCCAAGGGTTCTTGCACTAGATAGGTCATGTAATGGTTCATGCCTAGGAAGTCTGAGGAACCTAGAAATAATATAGTATTGGTTATAGTGAGGGAAAACATCGTGAGGAAACCTACCTTCCCCGAACGGGTAATAGTTAGTGCTTGTTAATGGCGACATGGCTTACCATCTGACACATTGAGTACTGAATATCTAGTCAACACGTGGGTTCGAGGTGGCTATAGAATTATCGCAATTTCGGAGATGGAAACCTGAACCTCTGACTACCGAAGGCGAAATTTATATCTTTTTTTAATCCACTACCAACTTTTACTGATCGAGACTATTACTGATCTGATATTTTGCACTTATTGTAGACTTAAACTCCTGGATATTAGTTGATATTATGTATAGTTCATATCTATGAATGTCTCTTAACTCACGACCAATCACTTTAATTACCAATTATTTGGTATAATGTTAAGAGCTTAAACTTGACGATAGTGGTCGTTCAGGCCTCTATCAATACCAAAAAGATAAACAGTCGTAAAATATGTGACTCTTACCCTTAATATATTGGATTTCTTCCGGAGTTAACCCAGGTAATCTAGATTCTCTAAAGCCTTGTTTCTTACTATTGCGAGCGACTATTTCTTTAACCAGTTCTGGATAGTCTCCTGTCCCGAAAATTGGGTTTAGGTATAAATCAATCTGTAATAAATTAGTTAAAAACATGGAGTAATTAATAAGAGGATTGGGCCTTACGCAATATTTGTATGGAAACTAGCGTGGCATTACGCGGGGTGAAACGAGGTACGCCAGATGGAGCGGCGATATTACAACCAATCAAAACACGGCATCGGCCAATCAAATTAGGTCTCTTCTTTCCATTACACATTCTTAGACTCCGCACCAATTAAAACACGCCATTTGGACTCCGCACCGCGTAACGGGAACCGCTCCTTACGCCGGGTCCTCTTTATATTTGGTTCGTGGTTAAAAACTTACAACAATACTTTTACTACTATTAACAATATTTATACTATGGTATAAAAGCAGTAATTTTTTTACAAATATTCATTTACCCGTCTCAACTGGGACGTAGAAAGAACGCTAACTAGCTGCCGTTCTTCCCGGTGTGTCGTAAGAGGCGACTAAGGGACTAGGGGTAAATGGAATCTGTTGGGCAGTGGAGCAACTTGTTACCAATGTTCCATATGACATCGCCACCTCAATATTTATGATAAAAAACAACCTAGGAAATATTTTTTCTTTGCATGATTTCTTCAATTTTTTAGGGATAACTAATTTATTTCAATTAAATGATTTAATGTAAATTTTTAATCAATAAAAAGCATTTTTTTTTAATTATATCTTCAAGGTTCTGTCCATCACGAAAGGTATAAAAGGACGTGATATGTATGTAATTAATTTTTTTAAATATTTACTATATAAGGAATATGAAAAGAATATAATACATTATTTAATAAATATTTGTTGGTGTAAACTCACCTCAAAGTTTCGGAAACGCTCGGCTGCCTTAATACTGTCTATTGTATTTTCATAAGGCTCTATCCAGTTCACTGCAATGGCTATGCCTAGGGTACCTAGAACATAATTTTATACTATAATAGATTCCGTATTTCAAATACCATAGGCACCCATATGTAAAGATTACACTCGTCCTTCTATCTTTATATATTCTATGTTCGAGTACCTACGTTATCTTAGACATTTTTAACAAAAGACAAACACTTTCACGCCTCGAACCCACGTGTTGATCAGATATTCAGTGCATAAGTGCTTAATATGGCAGGTGGTAAGCAGTGTCACCATTTACAAACGGCTTACCACCTGTCACGTTGAGTACTGACTATCTGGTGGCTTTAAGGTGGCCATATAATGACTTCCTCCGCAATTGCGAAGATGTACAACTTAACCTCTGAACACCCCGCAAAGGTTAATGATTGTGAACGCGTTTGTATTGTTTGTCTTTTTTATATTCTCTTACGATGCACTACTCACCATTTCTATCAACTCGAAACTCCTCATCAAACAAATGCCAAACCCTCGCATGAGCCAGCAACAAGTTATTCAAACACAAGTATACCCCAACTCCACTGGTCTTCAACCCTGGGGCCATATCCCCTGCATCATAGCCACTGACACAGACCGAATTAGGCTGGTTAACCGTCACCCAAAACTTCACTTTGTGAGAGAAACGCCTGAAAACCACTCTAGCGAAATCTTCGAACCAGTTTACAATGTCTGGGTTGGTCCACCCCCCTAAATCCTGGAGAATTTGGGGTAAGTCCAAGTGGTACAAGGTTATCATTGGTTCTATGTTGTGGTGCAATAGTCTGTCTATTAGATTGTCGTAGTATTCGAGGCCTTTCTCGTTTATGTGGTTTGGGAAACCTGTAAGAATAACATGATTATAATTTAGTTGTGTAGTCATCTGTCCCGATCCTGACGAACAACTTTCGCTTCATTGTCACTACACACTCGGCGGTTATAGGTACTTCTAACATGACCCTTTTTCAATCTGGTGTCTATCTGACTGTCAGATTGACTATCTAACAGAGTCTATCTGACAGACTGTCATGCGGTGATACATGGGTGGAAAGGATGCGAAAGTGGTTTATCAGCATCGAGAAAAGTGCTAATTCGTCATCTCTGCCTACCTCTCAACTGAGAAACAAATTTGCTATATGTATGTATGTACTATATCCACATTTTACAAGACATATTATTAATTTTCAGCTTTAATTCAGTAAACTAAGAAATTTTCTATCTGTTTCGTATTGCCGAATGAAAAAGGTATGTTAAGGTGGTTTGGGCACATGGAGCGGATGGATGAAAGGAGGGTTATAAAAGGAATCTATAAAGCCAAAGTGGAAAGTAGAGTTGGACAGGGTAGGCCGCGTAGAACTTTTACGGATTAAATTGGAGATATTCTTCTCAAGGCGGATGTACGCAGCGTGAAGAATAGAAGAGCAAGTATGAGAAGGTTGATGGGTGTGAGTGAAGCAAGAGATTTGTCCGGATCGTTCCAGGTGTCGATTGATAGTCTCTGCCTATCCCATTAAGGACATAAAGGCATGAATGATATGTATGTATGTCACTAGAACCGTATCAGCTTTTTTCAAAATTGCTAGCCCACTGACCAAAACATCCCATTTACCACTAGTCCTTAAGTCGCCTCCTACGACATGCCGGGAAGAACGGCAGCTAGTAAGCATTATTTTAACGTCCAAGATTAACGTGGCATTGAGTTATCCATATCGCGTTTAATATTATTGAATGACAGTCTGTTTTATAATATTTAGTTAAATATTATAAATGAATGACTTTAAATAAAACCTTGGAGAAATAATTATAAGTGATAAGATAAACTTCCATTGCAAAACGTGTGGATGAGTCGTTTCGGAATGTTAAAAGCGAATGAGAGATATAGGGTATCCTTTCTATACACATATATAACGCATGTTCCCCTTCAGAGGGGTAGGCAGAGATCAGGGATCCCCATTTGTCTCAATCCTGATAACTATTTTCACCCATACACATACATACATACCCACATATACATCACGCCTGATTCCCTGTAGAGGCGTACGACCCTGTCTCACATAGTAAATAAAATGATTCTGTATATTTGCTAGAAGATATATATTATATATATTGAAAAGGGTGACGTTAGGTATTCCTATAACCTTCGAGTGTATGAGAAGATATATAAGTCACAATGAAGCGAAAGTGGTCTGTCAGTGGGACAAATGGAGATACTACTACCTACCTACTCCTCTACAGGGAATCAGGCGTGATGTGTATGTATGTATGTAAATACATATATAGCATATATAATCAACGACCGGATTGGAAAGCAGCAGAAAAGCGTAGTTCTCAACTCTGCCTCCACCGGGAATCGAACCCATACTTACCGTTAGGCAACACCCGGTTCCAAGATATGGAGAACCGGTAGAACTGAACCCTGAGGTCTTGGAGTATCTGGACATCATCAGCGATCCGGTGGTAGGAGTCACAGGCAGGGTCGGCAGAGGTCCCGTCCCTCACTCTTCCTGGCACTTGGAGATACGAGTCCCAGATACTGGCAGTTCTTCCTGGAACATATCGTTTTCGGGGTGGACAGAAGTTCGGAAACATATTTACATATTTAAGCTCGGACTCACAATATTTCCCAGGGCCCAAGTCTATGAATGCGTTTTATCAGAATCGTAGTTCATTCTTTCATTTACAGTGTGAAGTTGGTAGTGGATTAGCAAAAGTGTCAAGTTTTACCATTCATGACAGGACAAGTGTCAAAATTCGCTATGAAAATGGCGATATTTGTCACTTTTGCTATTCCAAGAACAACTTAACACTGTTGCTTGAGTGATTTTGAACTGATATTTTGCAAAAAGCATTTATGAACTTGGGCCCTTTGCGAATTGTTTGAAAGAAAGTCAGCTAGTTAGCATTTTTTTATGTTGTACATTCACGTCCCTTTCGGGGAAGACAGAAACATAAATACATACATACACATCACGCCTGATTCCCTGTAGAGGGGTAGGCAGAAATCACGGATTCCCATTTGGTCCCTATCTTGACAGACAACTTTCGCTTCATTGACACTCATACATCTTCTAATACGCACTCGGCGATTACAGGTACTCCTTTCGTCACCCTTTTTCAATATAGCGTCTATTAGTCTGTTATGTCTTAAAAATTATTGTTTTAGACAGAAACCTTAGAGACAATAATATCTCCAAGGTCACTATTAGATTAGCATGAATATTTGGGTTGTGATGTTAACATATATGGGATATTGTTGACAGGTTACTAGCCAATCGCCCAACAGATTCCAATAAACCCTAGTCCCTTAGTCGCCTCCTACGACATGCTGGTAAGAAAGACAGCTAGTTTTCATTCTTGTGCGTCCCAGCTGGACCGGGAAAAAAAAAAAATTTTTGTCGTCAGTACCATTTCGTCACAACCTATACTATACTAAAAGTAACCAAACACATACTGCATCACCGAGATTCTGTCCACCCCACAGGGATTTAACGCCTTATACTTAATAATAATAATATTTGGACATTATTACACCAATTGAACTAGTCCCTCAGTACGTACATTTAAGACTTATGATAAGGGTACTAGTCAACGTATATTTAAGAAATGTATACATATTATATGTAGATAAATACATACATATAGCATATATAATCAACAACCAGACTGGAAAGCAGAAGAAAAGCGTAGTTCTTAACTCTGCCTCCACCGGGAATCTTTGGGACCCCACGATTAGCGTTCAGGTGTCTAACCGATGACGCCACGGAGGTCGTCATAACTGCCTTACCATCCTCCTTAGTAGCCCCTTCTATCTGGTAGGCGGCGGTGGCTGCTCCGAAGAGGAAGTCCTCAGGGAAACCAGACTCCTGGGCACACAGAATGGGCACCAGGAAAAGTAGACTGAAATAAGTATGAGATCCAAAAATATTGATCCCTTGATTAATAACTAACGGGACTTATCGCGTATCAACATAGTTTAAAACAAAGTCGCGTTCTCTGTCCCTATGTCCCTTTGTATGCTTAAATCTTTGAAACTACGCAACGGATTTTGATGCGGTTTTTTTAAATAGATAGAGTGATTCAAGAGGAAGGTTTATATGTATAATAACATGCATTAAATAGTGGAGTAGGTTATATATTTTATAACCGTGCGAAGCCGGAGCGGGTCGCTAGTTACCTTTAAAACTTAAAACTATAATATCGTTCCCTTTTGGGGTGAACAGAACCTAGTATCTC
The DNA here is from genome assembly GCA_030578115.1 of Leucoptera coffeella. Classification (NCBI taxonomy): domain Eukaryota; kingdom Metazoa; phylum Arthropoda; class Insecta; order Lepidoptera; family Lyonetiidae; genus Leucoptera; species Leucoptera coffeella. The sequence continues at coordinate 55,985 of JAMBLF010000509.1, forward strand.
CTAGGTCAATTATTACCATAAAGGCTAGGTTAGTGTTTAACTACATACACGTCCTTCAATCCTTTTCAATATTTTTTAGCACAAATATTGGCGTTTTGCCGTCATTTGGGAAATTGTTGCTGGTTGTTAGTCCATTGCCCAATAGATTTATTTTGCCCCTAGTCCCTTAATCGCCTTTTACGTCAACCGGCATGAAAGGCAGTTAGTTAGCATTCTTTTTACGTCCCAGACTAGGACGGGACCACCATTTACAAAAACTGACTATATCTCGAATAAAATTATATGCACAATATTACCTAGTCTCTGTAGATCCCTTTAAAGATTAAAGACGTGAAGGTTACCTATATCATAAGGTATATAAACCTCATTTAATAATATATTTTATTGCGTTAACAAAGCCAGAGGTTTAAGCTAATATGTATTCAGTAAATAACTTTACATTAATGAGTTCTTATTTACATACTAATTGTATATTTACAAATGTATTTAAGCGAGACAAAATTTGTTAAAGAATGACTAATTTTCGTAATTATTTCGTCAGTCATCGAACACATATTACATACATAGATACACATCACGCCCGTTTGCCTATTGAGGGGTAGGCAGAGATCACGGACTCCATCACGGTGAAGACAAAAAAGTTTCGCTTCATCGAAACATATACCTCCTAATATGTATGTATGTAACTGTAAATGTATGTAATATGTAACTCGGCGGTTATAGGTATTTCTAACGTCACCCTTTTTCTATATGGCGTCTATCTATTTTGTCTTGTTAGGCCGGCCCCTACGATCATAAGAGTTTTTCTTAGATCTGAAATACTTTCCGTTTATTGTCATCCATATATATATATATATATATATATTACGTATAACTTCTTTATTTCTTTAAGCATAAATGTTTATAAATAAATATTCAACGGATATAACTCTTCTGTAAGCAAAGTAAGGCTAACACGGAACATACACTATGTAAATATTACCATTGTGTTAAAATTTACTTATTTAGTATAATAAATAATGTCTGTAATAAAATGTGAATATTTATTTCGTACTTTCTTAAGTACTTATTTATAGTTTTATTCTAATACTTAAAAACTCTAAAATGCGTAAAAATAAAATCATTAATTACACCAAATATAAATATTTATCTGACGCAAGCCAAAAATAAATTTTACTTACCGGAAGAGATAAAAAAGGAACATCTTCAAAACACAATTATCATGATAACACTTGTGGTGTCACAGACGGCACTGAGTTAACTGTTGTGTAATAATATTCACATCTTTTAAGTAAACATATCATAAAAGAACCATTTTACTGATAACGAAACATAATAAAGAAAGAAATTTTGTATTATCCCGCCATAATAACTTGTATGGTTTATTATTTTATAAAGCTCGCTTTACACAATCCATTGTTAAATATTGCAATAATTTGATTTCTTGAATTCATTTGATTGTATTACAAGTATTGTGAAATAAAATTGATTTCTTTGTTTGAAATGTATTTTTATTCGTAAGATTTATTCAATTTTAGTATATACTTAATGTTACATTCACTCATTTATTTAGTTATTATACAAACAATATTTCATGCAATACGGAAATCCAATATTAATTTCTTATTATATTCTTTCAACAGGCAGTAGTGTAGTACGTTCATTACCAGTCAAGTCACCTCCCTCACATAGTTTGACAATGGCCGTCTGTTGGTAACTTGTGCATGCATATGCGCATGTTCAAAACAAACGATCCCTTCTTCTGTGTACAATAAAATAATGTGTTTCTTGTTTTAAATAGTTACTGGGAAATCCCCAAGAGTGTTCGTGACTTAAAACCTGCCTTTCAAACGTCTTCCCATTCAAAATGCATCGAAGAAGAGCTCCGAACTTTACCTATGTTAGCAGCTGTGTGAAATACATGATTTTCGCCTTGAACTTTATATTTTGGGTACGTATTTAATACTTTGAAATACAATATTTCCTCTACCTCTTATACTCTGGTATTAATATAAGTTTTCAATGAATATAAACAGCTTTAAATAACAATAATGTTTTGTCATCCGTTAAAGTATTTTGTTTACAAATGATGACTAATACCACTATTGTTTCAATAACTACTCGCGTTCACAAAGTTTCACTTGATTTTCTCAGCTTGTAATTAGTGAAAGTCACTGTTACCTGTATTCTAGTAATTTTCATTCACAGTTTTGAAAATACTTACTATGCTATAAAACTAGTACATATATTTACATTATGTCATTCTTATCTTATCAAGCACTTCAGTGTATACCAAATTCAGCTCCTGTATCAGGAAAACATATATTTGTAATGCCTAACATTCATATTTAAATTGATTACAAAGTACTAAACTTAGTCATTCATATTAATAACAAGAATTTCTTAATACTAGCCAAAAAGGTAATACTTTCTAAAATTATTGAGTAACCAATAATGTTGTTACCTAATTATTAGTGTAGCTATCTATTTATTCCCAAAAAAACTAAGGAAGAGAAGTATGGAATATAGAGCATGAGATAGTAATTAATCTGTTACTAAATAAAATCATATTAATGTCATTACAATACGGGTCATAAATTGATTGGTAAAACAATATTTATCTGAGGTTGTCTCTACACTAAATGTATTAGACAGAAGTGAGTATATGACTTTGTAATAATAACAGGAAACAAACTCAATCTTGCCACAATATTTAAGCCACTAGGTTATTCTGTACATTACTTAAGCCTCTTACACTTAAGCCAGAATCTAGATAGATAAATCAATAGTAAAATAGCCAGATACTTATATACAATGGTATAGATTTTGCCATGATTATCTGCTAAGTGACTATATGACTGACTTACTATTTTATTGCAGAGAGAAACTTCTGATTATTGTTCAAGAAAAAAATATTGTTTCTCTAGTATATGTATGTACTAGTATATAATATGTTGGTTAAATAAGTCTTAAAAATTTATAGATCAATATTTATGCCAAAAAGTGACTAAGGAGATTTTATCATGTTACCTAGGTAGTCAGACACCCCGGAAGGCATTAAATGTATTAATGTATATATGTATTACATTTGTTTTCAGCTCTTTGGTGGTTTATTGGTGGCTGTTGGCTTGTACGCATTCATAGACAAATGGCATACTATGGGCTTGATAAAGGTAAGAGTAATTTTTTGTAAAGACTATTCAATGTGTGAAAATATTTCAATGTACAGTCAGCGCGAAATGTGCAGTCCAAGTAACTTTTTATAAGGTTTAAGTTTATAACAACAAAATACAATATTTTACATTTTTAAACTCGCGCCACTATGCATTGTCATGGCCACTATACGTTCGCGTGCTGCGAAATGAAAAATATTCTTATAAACCTTATAAAAAGTAGCGTTGAGTGTACATAGTTAGAGTCAATTATTTAACATGTAGCATGTCCCATGTAAGTTTGGGAAGTAAAAAGGATGCTAACTAGCTGCATGTCGTATGAGGCTACTAAGGAACTCTAGCATTGGAATCTATTGATTTGTGGTCTATCAAGCACTCACTAATGTTCCATTTAAAATTTACTTCAATATTCATACTAAAAGATGACATAGGAGATAAAGTCATCTCTACAAGGTTATGTCCAACTTTAAAGTAAATTGAAGGTACGGAATTTGGATGACAGGTTGCTAGCTCATCATCCAAAATTTGCCTCTTACGCCAAGAAGAAAGGCAACTGATTAACATTAATTCTATGTTTATGACTGGTATAGTCTATGAAATAAATATAATGTACTAGTGACCCGCTCTGGCTTCGTACGGGTATAAAATATAGCCTACTCCACTATTTAATGGATGTTATTATTCATATAAACCTTCCTCTTGAATCACTCTATCTATTAAAAAAACCGCATCAAAATCCGTTGCGTAGTTTCAAAGATTTAAGCATACAAAGGGACATAGGCACAAAGAAAGCGAATTTGTTTTATACTATGTAGTGATGTCTGCGTTTTATCTTTCAGTTGGACACAATATATGATGTGATACTGAACATTAGTCTTCTGATTGCCCTACTTGGAGGCGTGGTCTTCATCGTCAGCTTTGCCGGATGTGTTGGTGCGCTTCGAGAGAACACCTGCTTACTTAAGTTTGTAAGTAGAGTAATGTAATACATTCATGTTCTTAAACACCTTTGAGGTTGTTATTTTTAAACACTCGCGATTTATACTCATTTTATTTACGCGTGGCGTAACTACAGATGTGTCTTCGGATAGTGTGAGTGTAGTGTGTCGTTCTATGAATTAACAAAGAATCCAATTGTGAGGGTGACAGACATAAGCTGGAACGCCAGTCTTCCTGTGACTACACACGCCTATGCAATTGGGTCGAAACGTTCATTAAATAAAGGTATTTATATCTTTATTAATTTATTGTAAAACGACCAGATCTCACATAGTAAACCTTTGGGATTGTCTAAACTTAAATATATTTACAGCCTTTGTTAACTGGTGTTACAATGTTTCCAGTTAGGAGCTAAGCTAAGGTAGTAATTCTATGGCTGCCTCGAACCAAACTATTAAATACTAGACTATTTATTAATTTGTCCTTCGAGTGTGCATGAGTGTCAATGAAGCAAAACTGTTTATCAGAATTGGGGATCTTTGATTTCTGCCTACCCCTCTACCCCGAATCAGCCGTGATGTACATATAAATTAACGTACTTCTAACCTTTGCGGGGTGACCAAATCTCGTAGGTCACTTTTCAGCAAGAATAACGGGGTTGCAATATCATAATGGAACCTTGGTGACAAATTGCTAGCCTATACTCAATAGACCATAAATCCCTAGTCCCTTAGTCGCCTCTTACGACATGCTGGGAAGAACGTCAGCTAGTTAGCATTCTTTTTACCTCCCAGCCTAACACTGTCAGGCTAATGTGTATGCATGTATGTATCGACCTTGCTAGGTATCATGTATATTTGCTTTTTCAATCATAACTAGTATGACATTTTAACATTCATTCATTCAAGATAATTCAATTATTTAATCATTAAATTTTTTATTAGTTTAAACCTGCTATTGACATGAATACTTGAATGAATGAATTAATTAATACGGATTATGTTTTTTATTTTTATTATTATGTTTTATTGTTATAATTTTCGGCTGATATTTGTAAATATTATATTATTTGTTATTGTATTGGGGTAACCTGTAAGAATGTCAAATGCAATGTATGAAATTAATAAATAAATAAAATAAATGTATGTTTAGTTTAGTTTATTGGGCTCCGTGGTTTCCGCAATTAGTCCCCACTGGGACCATTTTGCGTGATGTCGCTGACTATTCCAGCCAGCCCAGCACCCGCCAGAAGCGCAGAAGACGCCTAGTGTCTTCACAGGCTTCCCGAAGCGACCCCGGTTTCCCAAGGTTTTTAGCCCGTCCTTCAGCCACGGTATAAATGTATGTATCAATGCCCTTAACAGACCTCATACCCTTTTCAGTACTCCCTGTGCCTGCTAATCCTGTTCCTGATAGAGATGGGGGCAGCGGTCTGTGGCTTCGCCTCTCCCAGAGCTCTCCATTCGCTACTAGAGTTGGGGCTGACGGAGAAAGTGGTTCATGCATACAGAGACGACCCTGATCTGCAGAACTTCATTGATTTTGCGCAGCGGGATGTAAGTAAAAGCCAACGCTTTCAGGACTATCAACCCTTGAGGATCAGAGGTTCAGGGGCTTTTGTCTACTAATGTGTTTAAGTACAAACTCAGTTCAATATCAGATTAGTAATAGTGTGAAGTTGGTAGTGGATTAGCAAAAGTCTTATTACAGCATTGAATTTGGCAAAAGTGACTTTGGCGTTTTTGCTGTCCACTACCAACACACACTATTAGTGTCCATCTCCGATTTTTTATTAACCTTCAACCCACGTGTTGACCAGATAGTCAGTACTCAATGTGACAGGTAAGCTGTTTTGCCATTTACAAGTACTAACTATTACTTGTTCGACGAACTGTATTTCGCAAATATATTTTTTTTACAAAAATGTTAATAGAAATATATACATAAAATTTAATGTTTTGCTCTCCAGTATAATTATTTAGGAAATTAAACTAATTTGTCATACAAAATCAAATGTACACTTTAACAATACTCTTATCTTACTAACTACTCTATACATAAATGCCGACTTTTTATCCTTTTCAGTTCCATTGTTGCGGCCTGACTTCCGACGGGTACATGGACTGGTCCAAGAACGAATACTTCAACTGCTCATCCCCGTCTAGAGAACGGTAAGGCCTAGCTTAGATCTAGACTTCGCTCAACGAACGCCATTTTGGTTGACAGAGCTACCAAGCCATAGACGCAACAAATTAACCGTAGGTAGTGTATAAAAGTCATAAGAATTTACTCTGATAAGGTATTTCTACGATAAACTTGCACAAAAGTATTAAAAGAGACATTGACAATGCCTATATACGGCGATACGGTTCACTACCTATCACGTTGGGTGCTGTCTATTTAGTGATACGCGGGCTTCGAATGACCCATACCTAACATGCCTTCGAAATTTCGGAGATGGGCATTCAAGCTTCTGACTACCCCGCCATAATAAAAAAGGGAGTGTGTATACACAAGTCGTGAAGCGTATGTATGTATGTAATTGACAATACTTAACACGATTACCGTTTACGACCTGAGACATACACTCAAGACTCTATCTACCTTGAAAACATCATTTTCTCACTATATTATTATTATTTACAGATGTGGAGTGCCATTTTCGTGTTGCATAAACGCTACAGACATTTCGTCGGGTTTAGTCAATATTATGTGCGGATATGGCGTGCAGAATTCAACTGTAAGTAACGTCTATACATACACACATACATATATACACGTCCTTAAATCCTCTCCGTGGTGGACAGTACCTTGGAAAATAATATCTTTAGGTTACTTATTAGCATGAATATTGGAGTTGTGATGTATCTGCCTATCGCGTTAGGAACTTAGAGGTTTGAATGTATGTAATTCAAAGTATTACACTGTATAGTATAATATTATCTGTGGTATTACTGACTCTATAACTATTACAATATCAGTTGTACATACATAATGGCGTGCTTATACATATAGTAAGATCCTGAATATACATTTATGTATATACCTAAACCATGGAAAAATTAATAAGAGGAGTGGGCCTTACGCAATATTTGTATGGAAACTAGCGTGGCACTACGCGGGGTGAAACTCCATCCAGCGTACCTCACGCTGGATGGAGGGGGTATATTAGAATCAATAATAATGACTGGCTAATTATTTTAAACATCTTAATACGAGATATCGAGTTTCTTGTTGGTTCCTCTCCGAGATAGGGCTTCCGAACCAACGGCAGAATATAAATGCTAAGAGACAACCAGTGTCAGGCAAATGTATTGATTTTCAATGAATGTTCTGTACTTGTACTTATGTTGAATAAAAACATTTGACTTTGACTTGAGACGAGAAAATTGGTTCGTGACCTAAACCCTTTTTCTGCCAATTTCAGGTAGCGGAAGCGAGCAAAGTGATCTGGACATCCGGATGCATCGAAATAGTCCGTTCGTGGGCGGAAAGAAACCTATACACAATAGCCTCAATAGCCTTAGGAGTGGCACTATCCCAGTTGTTCGTGATCTATCTCGCTAAAACCCTAGAAGGGCAGATAGAGTTGCAAAAGAGCCGATGGCAAACGTGAAAAATAGTGATGCCAACTTTCAAATGTGATACCGTTTTGATACAAGTTTAATGAATGTTCTTTAGGTTTATATGTCAAAAAGGGTGACAGAAGTAGCTATAGTTGCAGAGTGTGTGAGGAGGTGTATGTATGAGTTTGTTAAGATTGAGATCAGTGGAGATCTGTCTGTCTACTGTAGGAATATGGTCGTGTAGGTATGTAAGCTTGGAATGTGAAATATACGACTTCCTGAATAGGTGAATGAGATTGAAATTGGGTGATGGACTAGGAACCTGTCACAAATATTCCATATTAATTCTACAACAACATTATTAGTATTAATAAATGTGATAGGTTATGTTTCCGTAGTTCTATAACAAGACAAATAAGGATGTATGGTGTTCGTAAGGTTGAAATTTAATTGTATAGTGGATGTAGCCAGTCTTTTACATGTAAAAAGCGACTATGGTATGTATAGTACATTCGCTTTAAGAGAATAGTGACGTCATCATAAACTTACGATTTGACCAATGAGAAATGACAACGGTTGTCTGTGATTGGTCAATGTATTCTATGTGTAGGTTCAACTGTGTCCTACAGGAAAAGAGGAAGCTTCCTACCTAGGCAGGTGTTCGTCCAGGCTAATGGCCTGACTTGGAATTTCTATATATATTCATGATTAATAACTAGCGGGACTTATCGCGTATGTTTTAATATAATAAAGTTACCTTTATTAAGCCGACGTTTCGGCTACGTTGCAGCAGCCATGCCATTTATTATGTAAAAACATACGCGATAAGTCCCGCTAGTTATTAATCATGAGTATAAATAGCATATTTCAATTGCGCGTTCTAGGATATTGGTTTTTGTAATTATTTTTTTATTCTTGCTGGCATCATCTGTAGTAATTATGTTTTAACTAATTGCAACTTAGGTTTACTTAGATTTCTCTGTGTGAGGCGCTCTAGCGGTCGCCACATTCTAATATATTCACGTCTCAAAAAGACAAACGCGTTCACGACCATTAACCCTTGTAGTCAGAGGTTCAGGTGTCCATATCCGCAATTGCGAAGGTAGTTCTATGGCCACCTCGAATCCACGTGTTGACTGGTCAGTGCTCAATGTGACAGGTGGTAACCCATGTCGCCATTTACAAGCACTAACTATTGCCTGTTCGGGGAACAGGTAGGTTTTCTCACGATGTTTTTCCTAACCGTAGTATTCGACGTATTGCGTAAATGTATTTTTATTACGTCTCATTGGTTAGTTTAACCTCTGAATATATTGATGTCACTATTTACTTAATGTGAATATTCTATATGTACCTATTTTGTAGTAATATACTGTTTAGTTAAGTTAGCAAACTCAATTTTTGTAATATCTATAAGTCGTTTTGTATTAAAGGTATGAGAAAGTATAATAAGACTAATATAGACTTAATATTCTGGGACCCAAGTCTACTAATGGGTTATAGCTCAATCGCATTTCGATATCACTTCAGTAATAATGTGAAGTTGGTAGTGGATTAGCAGAAGGTCAAAATTCTACATTAATGACAGCAAAAGTTAACGTTAAGTTAAAGTGAAATTAGTCACTATCGCTAATCTACGAACAACTTCACAATAGCACTGAATTGATATTCAACTACGATTGAACTAAAACGCATTAGTGGTCTTCGGTCCCTTGATTTTAACTTAGTAAACAAGTTTTAATTTTACTAATACTGTGCCATTTATGTAAATTCGTGATGTTTTTATGTATCGCCTTAGTAATTTTCTTAGTTATAATAATTTCCAATTATTAATAAGTCATTTTATTGTAACGGCAATACGGTTCACTACCTATCACGTTGGGTGCTGTCTATCTAGTGAAACGCGGGCTTTGATTGGCCCATACTTAACATGCCTTCGAAATTTCGGGGATGGGCACTCAAATCTCTAAATACCCCGCCACAATAAAAAGGGAGTGAACAAGTGAAGCGTATGATATGATATTTTAATTATATTGAATTATATTTTAAAATTACTTACATCACTTATAATTAGGTAAATTTTACTCACAATTTATTTTATGTACCTTTCATGTGCTCAATTTTACTAAAATTGTATAATAGTTCTTCATAGCAGCATAATATAAATATACAATTTCCCAGTAATAATATGTAATATAGGGTGGTTTTATATTGACGTTTTTCTCTTATGCATATATTTTATTAAACTACAATTTTTGGACAAATATTTTTGACCCGTGACCATGGCCATTGCAATATGGCCGAAACGTCAGGTAACAAAGGTAATACTTTGTTTATAAAATATACGCAATAAGTCCCGATTTTTTTAATATGTTAACGTATTTACCCACAAATCTCCATTGAATGTCTTTATTGTACGTAATATGTTAATATGAATTATTTATTTATCTTAAATGAACTTTCAATTATGCTTCATACGTTTCATAAGTATAGATGTGTAATATAGTGAGTCAGTACTTAAAATTTTAGGTATAATATTAAAAGAAAAACTAGTAAAAGTTTATAAATATAATAAACTACTAGTAGTACATAAAATACGTAAAAAGAAGAAATATGAAGTCTTCAGTATTCTATTTAATAACATCAAAAGAACATATATTTTTAATTTATTAATATGTAAAAGAGTTAAAAACGTTAATATGAAACTGTCCTATACTTATTATGTTATACTATGGTATTAGTAATAATTTTACTATAATACATTTCATGACAGATTTTCTTTTACAAATACATACATCACATATACAAATTTATTATTTTTACCAGTACATTTAAAATAATGTAACTTTAACTTCCAAATGTTAAGATATTTAAACTAAAATATAATGTTTAATCTCCGATGCATTTTGTAAGTGTATATATTTGATTGAATTAGAGAAAATTATAGTCTGATTTTTAGACTATCTTGATAGGTAATAGTCAGTATCTATGAGCGGCGATGGACTTACAACCTGTCACGTTGGGTACTGGCTATCAGGCTTAATGGCCAAATAGTTGAAATTGACACTCAAGCTTCTGACTACCCCGAAAGGGTGAAAGTTGTATGAATGTTATTTAGAGCAATTTTACAACTTTAAATTGCCAAAATCAAAATTGTTGCTCATTTAACCAAAATTATTGTTAATACGTATTAATTAATTAATTAATTTTTGAAACTTTTTGTATGTAAATAGCTATTCTGTTAACGTATTATTATTAAGTGCATTTATAAATGGATATCAATTAAAATGTCTTACAATTAACCCTTTTTTATTTCTCAATGCTTTTGCCTTATATTTTTGCTGAAAACGAGTGACGTTAGAAGTACTAATAACCGCCGAGTGTATGAGGAGGTGTATGAGTGTCAATGAAGCGAAAGTGTTAAGTCAGGATTGATACAGATAGGGATTCGCGATCTCTACCTACCCCTCTAAAGGTAAACAGGCATGATGTGTATGTATATATGTTTCAAGGCGGGTGTACGTAGCGTGAAGAACAGAAGACCATGTATGAAAAGGTTAATAAGTGTGTGTGAAGCAAGAGAGATTTGTCACCCATTGCAGGTGGCGATCAATAGTCTCTGCCTTTCCTCTTAGGGACGTAGAGGCGTGAATATATGTATGTATGATTTATTTACATTTTTTAGTTGACAGAGGTATTATGTTTCTGTAGCCCTGTACACTCTAAAAAGATTGTAAGGCGTGTGTATATGTATGTATAAAGATATACTTAACCGAAACTTTAACCTCCTTGATGCTTATTAATAAGTTTTAATTAAAACCACATCAATTTTCAATCAACTAATTTATTATTCTTTTCTGAAGAAAAGAACAATTTATATTAAACAGAATGTAAACAACTTTCTTCAATATATTACAAGGTAAGTTAAATCCCGTGCTAGGGACGCAAAAGAATGCTAACTAGCTGCCGTTCTTCCCGGCATGTCATAGGAGGCGACTAAGGGAATAATAGTCGCAAAAGTTTGTTTGTAAACGACTATTATACATATATGCGCATTAAGAAAATTGTGACGTCAAATACCACGGTGAGGAAACCTACCTGCTCCCCGAACAGGTAATAGTGCTTGTAAATGGCGACATAGCTAACCACCTGTAACATTGAGTACTGACTATCTAGTCAACACGTGGGTTCGAGGTGTCCATAGAATTACTACCTTCGCAATTGCGGAGATGGACACCTAGAGCCTTACTCCACTAATGCATTTTAGGCACAATATTACTTCAGTAGCGATACAGTAATAAATACTTCAAGGGCCTTAATTTGACACTTTGGTACATAGTGGCGTGCCAAAAGTGTCAAATTACGGCCACTAAAATATTACTGTATCGATACTGAAGTAATATTGTGTCTACAATGAATTAGTGGAGTAAGGCCCCAGAATCTCTCACTACCCTGGGTTAATTATCGTGAACACGTTTATCTTTAGTTTTGTTTATAAACATACATACATACACATCACGCCTGATTCCCTGTAGAGGGGTAGGCAGAGATCACGGATCCCCATTTGTCCCGACCCTGACAGACCACTTTCGCTTCATTGACATTCATACATCCTCTCATACACTCTCGGCGGTTATAGGTACACCTAACGTCTATAGGTACACCTAACGTAAAGGAAAAAGAAAGTTTAAAGTAAGACAAATACAATCGATTTTTTATTTACCCTTGCAGGATAGTCGGAGATTCGGGTGTTCATCTCCACAATTGCGAAGGCAGTAATTCTATGGCTACCTTAGACCCTCACCTTTTTTCAATATAACGTCTATCTGCTGTTTATAAACCTAATAATAGCTATTCTTCTTCTTCTTAGCAGAATATTCTTCCTCGCCGACCATAGGCCAGAGTTGTTGGAATGTCTCTTCCACGTCAGCCATCTGCAGAGGCAGGATGCTGTTTCTCCTCTCCCATTCTTCTTTGTCAGCTTCTTCTATTTCCCTCAGCATTCGTTCTTGCATTAACCGCGTCTGGAAGGTGTGTTGGTAGAATATTTATATCGGGTCTTAGATAACACACTCTTAGAAATATATGATACTAGTGACCCGCTCCGGCTTCGCACGGGTATAAAATATATAGCCTATTCCACTATTTAATGGATGTTATTATACATATAAACCTTCCTCTTAAATCACTCTATCTATTAAAAAAAACCGCATCAAAATCCGTTGCGCAGTTTCAAAGATTTAAGCATACAAAAGGACATAGGGACAAAGAAAGCGACTTTGTTTTATACTATGTAGTGATATTTGCTACTCTTAGACGTAAAAAGAATGCTAACTAGCTGCCGTTCTTCCCGGTATGTGGCATAGACCAAGGAGGTTTTCATCTCTACGATTTTCTGTCCACCCCGATATTTTGGGTAAATTTTAATGACTGCAGACAAATCATATTTATGTTTATATAGAATATATTATGTGGGTGAAGTGGAAGGGCGGTTACGTAAGAGTCGGCCCAATAGGACAAATGACAGTCAGATAGACGCCATATTGAAAAAAGGAGACGTTAAAAGTACCTATTACAGCCGAATGCGTATGAGAAGATAACACATTCGGCTGTACTTGGTAAGTTAAGAAATATTTACTTATTATACCTACATAGATACTTATTGTACTTATTATATATCGAGTGTGTATGAGAAGATGTATGAGTGTCAGTGAAGTGAAACTCATTTGTCAGGATCGAGACAAATATGGATTCGCAATATCTGCCTATCCCTCTACAGGGAATCAGGTGTGATGTGTACGTATGTATACGAGTACATGTATATTTCTTTCACCTCCATAGACTCATGTACATCCCCTAGTGTATCTTCCTCCAAACTGCCACTCTTTTCACTATTCTTCTTTTCTTCGCCCTTCTTATCCTTTTTAGGGGCCGCTTTGGTGTCTTGCCCCCTATAGGGGGTTTTGGGCCTATTCAGCGTATAGCCAACGTCGATGTTCTTATAGTCTGGCGAATGGGTGAATATGGATCGGACTAAATCGTATTGGTAGTCACTGTTGAATCTGTAAGAAAAATGGGGGGTAAATATTTGTATCGGTAATTTTATGGATATTTGGACCTCTGAAGACTACACAAGGATTAATGGTCGTGAATGTGTAAGCTACGCGGGTACGAGATTCATATATTCACCCATCTACGTACCCAACGGGACTATTGATCGCTTCCTGGAACGATCCTGACAAATACCTCTTGCTTCACTCACATCCATTAACATTCTCATACATGCTCTTCTGTTCTTCACACTACGTACACCGGCCTCGAGAAGAATGTCTCTAATTTGATCTGTATAAGTTCTACGCGATCTACCCCGTCCAACTCTACCTTCCATTTTGGCTTTATAAATTACTTTCGTAACCCTCCTTTCATCCATCCGCTCCATGTGCCCAAACCATCTTAACTTTATGTTCGTCACGACATCTTCTTTCATACCACAACGTTCACGAATTGCACTATTCTTTATCCTATCATACAATCTTACACATTTTCCTGAGGAACCTCATCTCTACCGCATTAATTCTGTTTTCGCGATTCTTCTGCCAAACCCAGCAAACACTACCATACATAAGCGTGAGGACCAGGGGCTTAAGTCCACTAATGCTTTTTGCAACATAACAGTTCAATATCAGATCAGTAATAGAGATCCCGCCATATAAATTGGCAGTTGGGGGCGTCGCCACAGTCGCGTAATTCAGTGTTACCAGTAAACACGCCAAAACTAGCACTCACTGTGCCATACGGCTCGATACATTATAGGTTTCATTTGTAACGGTCTTTGGTTGCAGAGCTATAAACTCAAATAAAACAAATTAATATATCAAAGTCAAAATATGTTTATTAAACTATTTCAAACATGATTAATAATTAACGGGACTTATCCTTCTTATTATATATTACATAATTATTATGTGTTCCTTCACTCTGTCCGCAATAGACCGTTTAGTCTGTCCGACGTACCCACGTTTCCCACAGCTGCAATCAATCTTATACACACCCTTATATTTTATATCATGAGTATAAATCGCGAATCTCTTAAAACTATTATTTTAAACATGGCACTGAGCATTGTCTTTACATATTTTTTACCGAGGTTAGATCAGCGGAGACCCTAGCTTGGAGAAGAACTAACAAGAAACTCCAGAAATCAATTAATTATAATCACCCTTAACAAACATAAAAATTACAAATCGTGGGCAAAAAACACAACGCTGGTAATACTAAATTTACCCTTCATACAAAATAACACGCAATGGCGGAAACGTCAAATTTAGCTCCAAGTTTGGCTACTGCCACCTTATGTGGCGGGATCTCGAGCTTGAAATTGGTAGCGGATTAGCCAGTGACAAATTTCACCATTATTTAAGCGAAATTTGACATTTGCCGATTTTAATGGTGAATTTTGACACTTTTGCTAATCCACTACCAACTTCACACCATTACTGATCTAACATTAAACTAAAACTGAACATTAAACTTAAAACGCATTAGGACAAGCCCCAGAACAGCGTGATGAAACCGTATTCAATGACATCATTAATAAATTAAGCGCGCTTTCACTCAGTACTTACATACATACATACACATATAGAGGGGTAGGCAGAGATCACGGATCCCCATTTGTCCCACTGACAGACCACTTTCGCTTCATTGACACTCATACACCTCCTCATACACACTCGGCGGTTATAGGTACGCCACTAGTACTTACAAATCAAATATATAGTGCAGTATCTTGGAGAGGTCACTCAGTCCGCAGCTCATCTTGGACTGGTCCTGTAGTGCCACTTGGTGATGGGTGGCCTTCTCTGGACTCTTCACGCCCGATTTCGACCTGAAGGAGGCCTGACTTCCGGACTTTAGAGAGGGGTCGTCTGCCCTGTATGCTACATCTGTGTACGATTTGTTATGACTTACATAAGCGTCCATACATTTGACTAAGTTATTCTGATGGTCATTGGAAACCCACTTTTTTCTTAATAATTAATAAACAATATGGCGTGTGATAAGCGATGTGACCGTATACAGGTAAAACCAATTTTTGTTATAGGATTTTGTTGTGATATCGAATTTCAATGCATATAATGAAAATAGAATAAGTTCTGTATCTAAAAATATAGGTACAATAACAGATGCTACTATGATATGAATATTCCGTCTTACTCTAAAATCGACTGACTATTGCCGACTATACAATGAGGCCATAGAATCACCAACTGCACAATTGTGGAGATGGACATGTAAATCATTGACAAACCCGTAAGGATTAAAAGTGGTGCCATATTTGTTAATGTCTATGTTTTTATTTATTATATGCAAGTTATTACTGATTCCAAATCACGTGTTGTTTTTAACGTGAATTAATTGGAAACATTATTCTCCAGACGCGTATACGTAACGTGAATAATAAAAAAGCATTTATGAGAAGGTTAATGGTTGTGAGTGAAGCAAGGGAGATTTGTCGGTATCTTTCCAGTGGGCGATCGGTTGTCTCTGCAAATCCCTTTAGGGAAGTGCAGGCGTGAATGTAAGTATGTCATATATGACGACCTCCGTGGCGCGATCGGTTAGCCGCCGGAACGCTAATCGTGAGGTCCCGGGTTCGATTCCCGGTGGAGGCAGAGTTAAGAACTACGCTTTTCTACTGCTTTCCAGTCTGGTCGTTGATTATATATGCTATATATGTATTTATCTATTTATCTATATGTATATATTTCTTAAATATACGTTGACTAGTACCCTTAACACAAGTCTTAAATGAACTTACCAAGGGGCTAGTTCAATTGGTGTAATAATGTCCAATTATTATATATATTATATTATTATATGTATAAACATACGTATTTCAGCGGGCGTGGGAATCCGTTCATTTTTGGCAACGAATTCAGCTGCTTTTACCATATTTTCCTGTGGAAGTAATAGTGATAGTTAACAGTTTGATACTTATAAAGGAATTGAATAAATGCATTTCTTTCCATTGTAAGAAGGAGTTATGGGACTAGGGGTAAATGGATATATGGGCTAGAAACATACATACATACACATCATGCCTGATTCCCTGTAGAGAGTTAGGCAAAGATCACGGATCCCCATTTGTCCCGATACTGATAGACCACTTTCGCTTCATTGACATTCATACATCTTCTCATACACTCTATATTATTATATCATATTCTAGATAAATTGGTTTCTAAGATGTTAACTAA
This sequence comes from Leucoptera coffeella, assembly GCA_030578115.1. NCBI lineage: Eukaryota > Metazoa > Arthropoda > Insecta > Lepidoptera > Lyonetiidae > Leucoptera > Leucoptera coffeella. Next base: position 72,923 of record JAMBLF010000509.1, read on the forward strand.
ATACTATTCATCACAACATTTCGCAAGGTGGTAAGGGAAAAGTATAACAATGGAATTTATTGCGGAATAAAAACATTTCACGAATATTTTAAACTAGTACGTCAATAGATTTTCTTAAGCTATACGAGAAATTATGACTCCGAAGACAAACCTCCCAGTAAGGGACATCAACAAACGCAACATACCCGAAATCAACAAACGAAACCCTTTTAACATGCATATGATAATACCTCCCAGTTTGTAAGTTATAATTGTAAACTTTTTACATTGTGTATTTTTTGTAAGCTGTATATAAACGCTTTATTATTAACTAGTGACCCGCTCCGGCTTCGCACGGGTATAAAATATATAGCCTACTCCACTATTTAATGGATGTTATTATACATATAAACCTTCCTCTTGAATCACTCTATCTAATAAAAAAACCGCATCAAAATCCGTTGCGTAGTTTCAAAGATTTAAGCATACAAAGGGACATAGGGACAGAGAAAGCGACTTTGTTTTATACTATGTAGTGATGTATTAGTATACAGCTTCATTAATTACTGCTGTTGTAGTCTGGGGTCCTGTGCTGTAGTAAAATGCTAGCTAGCTATCGTTCTTCCCTGCATGGCGTAGGAGGCGATTAAGGGACTAGGGGTAAATGGAATCAACTCTGACTAATTTTTCATATAACATCGCAACCCCATCGAATGAATATTCATGCTATAAAGTGATCTACGAGATATCGTGTCTCCGTGGTCCTATACCCCCCGAAAGGGATTAAGGGACGTGAGTGTAAGTGTATGTACCTCATATCTCTTGATCATACGTTTTCTGTCAGCTGCATCGAAGTATTGCATCTCCTTCATCCAGTGGCAGAACCAGATGATCAACATCTTCTGAGACTCTGCGAAAATAATAAATACCAACAAACGCTTCAAGGTAGTTAGAGACTTAAGAGCTCAGAATCGAAATTTCGAAGACAAGTTAGGTGTTGGCTACTCAAAGATCGCAAAAATATTGTTTTATTTTATGTATAATGAAGTAGTAGATTGGATGATTGACCATCAAGATTGTCCATGTTTTGTTTTCGATGAGGAAAACCTGACGTAATCTGCTTGTTTACCTAATCGGCCTATTGTGCAATTTGTCTGTCTCTGTTCATGTGTAAATGTAGTATGTGCAGTAAATAATAAATAAATAAATATTTCTTGACAAATGAAATAGTCAGTATTTATATGCCGGCATCATTTACCACAGATAGATAGACGCTATATCGAAAAAGAGTGCCGTTTGAAGTATCCATAACCGCCGAGTGTGTATGAGGTGTTGTGTGAGTGTCAATGAAGTGAAAGTGGTTTGTCAGTGTCGGGACAGATCGGGATCTGTGATATCTGCCTATCCCTCTACAGGAAAACGGGCGTGATGTCTATGTATGTATATTATATTTATATAATATAATAAATATAATATAGTTACGGTGGTATGATTTACTACCTTTATTTCAAATATGTATTTATTTCCACAATGTTTAGAAGATTTAAACACTAAGTTCAAAAGTAATTACGTTACATTTTGAATATCAAGTAAATATTTTAAGTAATTTACTTATATACGTATTATGATTATGTGTTTCTTAAATATGTAATGACTACCCTCATCACAAGTCTTATATATTACTGAAAGAGACCAAAAGACCTTGAGTATAACACCGCCCTTCTGTTTATCCCCAAAAGAATAATAATATTTGGATATTATTACACCAATTGAACTAGCCCCTTGGTAAGTACATTAAAGACTCGTGTTAAGGGTACTAGTCAACGTATATTTAAGAAACATATACATATAATATATAGATAAATACATATATAGCATGTATAATCAACGACCAGACTGGAAAGCAGTAGAAAAGCGTAGATCTTAACTCTGCCTCCACCGGGAATCGAACCCGGGACCCTCACGATTAGCGTTCAGGCGTCTAACTGATCGCGTCACGGAGGTTGTCAAAAAGAAACAACGTAAACACACATCTAACTCCAAACTATAAATCTTACCTCTAGTAGTAGTCTAGTTCCTGTAACTATCTAAAAAACTGTCATCATAGTTTTAAGACCTAATTTTTAGTGTTGTTTGTGTAGTTTATTGCCTAATAAAGATATTATTATTATTCCTCACCACTATCCAGCAAATCTTCCTGCGCTCTCCTCAAGAGGTTTGCCAGAGTGTCCAAAACCCAATACTCGGCGAGATTCATATCATAGTCCTTACAGCCTATCATATCGCCTAGGACGTCTATATATTCCTTAGGTGGGGTCTTGCATATCCTAGGGATTCTGTCTGGATCTATATTCTTGTTGAAGGTTTCTGGTAATACCTAGAATATATATGGAAATAAATTCGACGTAGCTCAGTTGTTTGGGGCTTGGCTACGTATCAGTGGGTAAAGGGTTCAAATCCTGCTTGAGTATGTACCAATGGAAATGAAGTTTAATGAATTTCTATGTACTTTTATGTAATAAAAACACATTTACGAAATGCATCGAATTATACGGTGAGGCAAAACATCGTGAAGAAACCTACCTGTTTCCCGAACAGGTAATAGTTAGTGCTTGTAAATGACACGGTTTACCACCTGCCGTATTGATTACTGACTATCTAGTCAACACGTGGATTTGAGGTGGTCAAAGAATTATTGCCTCAGCGATTGCAGAGATGGAAACCTGAGGGTATTAGTCCACTAATTATCTATGATGGCGATACGACTGCGTTGCTACTGCGTAACTGCTGTAAAAGTGGATTAGCTTTGTACTTAAAACGCAGTTCGATAACGCTTCAGTAACGTAAATTTGCTAGTAGAGTACCAAGTGTCATATTACTGCTACTGATGTGCTATTGTATCACTATTGAACTAATACTGTGCCTAAAATTCCTTCGAAAACCTTAGCCTTTGAATTTCTGCACCCTCCAGGGGTAAATGACTGTGAACGCGTTTGTCTTTTTTTGTCTGTATATACATTTGAGAAATAGGTAGGTTTCCTAACAACCTTGTCTCACGATGTTTTCCTTCACAGAAATAATAATAATAATATTTGGACATTATAACACCAATTGAACTAGCCCCTTGGTAAGTACATTGAAGACTTGTGTAAAGGGTACTAGTCAACGTATATTTAAGAAACATATAGATATAATACATAGATAAATACATATATATAGCACATATAATCAACGACCAGACTGGAAAGCAGTAGAAAAGCGTAGTTCTCAACTCTGCCTCCACCGGGAATCTTTGGGACCTCACGATTAGCGTTCAGGTGTCTAACCGATGGCGCCACGGAGGTCGTCAAATAGAATAATACCATAGAAATCTTCCTACATGTATCCTATTAACTTCCTCAACTTCCCTCTGAGCAACCGTCAAGTCTCTTCTCAGAGAGGGAGTGGGGAAGACCGGTGTCTTCAACTCCTCAACCACGTCATCGGGCACCAACTTCTCTGATACTTCTTCTATTTGCTCTTCTGGCTTCGCTTGTTCTTGGGTTTAGGAAGATAGGAAATCATACATATAGTAACGGCCATTTATCTCATACGAAATATGATATAAAATCTTTTGTTACTTTTAGTATTTATATTGGGGTTGTAATGTCACATGGAATATCAGGGTGCTAGTATTAACAATTGATTTCATTGACCCTAGTCTTCTACGATAAGCTGGGAAGAACGGCAGCTAGTTAGCATTAATAATATAGGTAATAAAGGTCTTTAATCACTGCACACACTCGTAGACAATGAAAGTGATACGGAATTAATACATTCACAATGAATTGAATTAGATGGTGAGGCTTATCATTTAGATAGGTATTTGGTGTTAATATATATGATGCCTTCCCTTGGTAGTCTGGGATGGAAAGGGATTTAGAACAAATATATATATATTTTTGTTCTAAATCCCTTTCCTTCTTATGTGTATAAAAATATATATTATGTGTATATATAGGGTGGCGCATTCAAAACGGTCAGTATGGGAAAGTCTGAAACTATAAGAGATACGAAGATTTGTTCTTAGGAACCATGTCACCGATTTTTATAAAAAGAAAAACTGCATTCATACTTTCTTTGAAAAAACAACTGTATCCAGTACGGGAATCGAACCCGGTTGCTTTGAAAAAATAAATTGGTTCGTTTCACTTTTTCTTTTTAAATATCGATTGTGTAGGTCTTAAGCTGTAAATGTTTCTATGAAACATGGTGTCGAAAATGAATAAAATGCATTGTTTTGACATACTTTAGTTTATCACAGTACGTTTTCTAAGTGACCACCGTTGTTTTCAATACAATATTCAACACGTTTAGGTAACTATCTTACTATTGAATTTTGTATTTTCATGTGGTGAATTTGCGTTACAATTGACTTTATTGCTACTTTTAGGTCTTCAATGGTGTCATACCTTGTTTTGTAAAATTCATCCTTAACGTAATCCCACAAGAAATTTTCTAATATGGTTTAACACGTCACTTTAAGAGGACTTTTCAATAGATTGTTAATTTTTGATTACTGTAGATAACAAAACCTCCTTAAAGGATTAATGCAATGCTAATGCAAAATGATATGGTGTATGTAACAAGTAGGGAAGTACAAAACTACAAACAGCATTAGTGACAATTTTTCATGTCTGTTGAATATTGTTACGGTGTATGTAAACTACTATGATAAATTAAAGTATGCCAAAACAATCCATTTTATTCATTTTTGACACCATGTTTCATAGAAACATTTACAGCTTAAGACCTACACAATCGATATTTAAAAAGAAAAAGTGAAAAGGGCCAATTTATTTTTTCAAAGCAACCGGGTTCGATTCCCGTACTGGATACAGTTGTTGTTTCAAAGAAAGTATGAATGCAGTTTTTCTTTTTATCAAAATCGGTGACATGGTTCCTAAGAACAAATCTTCGTATCTCTTATAGTTTCAGACTTTCCCATACTGACCGTTTTGAATTCGCCACCCTGTATACACATAATATACATCAACGGGTTGATGAAAGTTATATAGGTGAGGTGGAAGGGCGGTAAAACAACAATCTCAGCACAGATGCCTCTACAAGGATAGGCCAGCCTTTTTCCAGATGTACCAGTCGAAGAATAACGGCTACAAGTGATCATGTTTTATGGCGTACCCTTAGGGAGGCCTACGAGGCAGTTGACTGTAGGCTGATTAATTAATAATCTAACCATAAACTTCAGGCAGCTGTTCCTCTTCCTGTTCAGGGGTGACTGGTGGCTCCACCTTGTGGCAGACGATGTTGGCTGATTGCAAGATGTCGTCGAGTTTTGACTCGTGCTCTTTTTCTTGTTTTATAGATGACATTGTTAATATTAGAGGTTATTTAGTACTATGGGGCAATGTGTTGATATAGATTTTTGTATAGGTGTACTCGTAAGATGAAATAAAGATCTGTTAGGTAGACAGAACCAGAGTAAGATAAGAGAGTTCAGACAAAATATAAAACTATATAGTATTGGATCTCTCTTTGATGAAAAATATGTATAGTTTACAAGACAATGTTTATTTTATAGTGTCAATTGCGTTTGTAAACAATTTAGAGATTGAATAGTATAACAATTCAATTTATTGATCTTTTGTTAGTAGTGATAAATATACATATCCCTTCCATTGTGTTAATATCTATATACCTCCAGCTGCATACTGGGTGATTATGGATACTTTTAATGTGTATAGGAATGGGGAAAAACTGATTAACGTAATTTCTACTTCATCTTATGAAGGGAAATAGTCATGATGTGGACATGTGATTACGCTTAAATATAATTTTAATTTTTTGAATACTACATATCACACATATCCTAATCTAAACAACCCATCATGAAATTGTTATCTATTTTCGTTTCAATATTGAACTAAAGCATGCCTGAATAAAAATATGTAACGCCTGCTCTTTTATCATTAGCAAAATATCATAATAGTGAACACTTTCCAAAAGCACTATGACAGGAGTAGATACGAATCTTATAATGTATTAGAGATCGCGCCACATAAATTGGCAGTAGGCAAACTTGGAACTAAATTTGACGTTTCCGCCATTGCGTGTTATTTTGTATGAAAGGTAAATTTAGTATTACCAGCGTTGTGTTTTTTGCTCACTCTTTGTAATTTTTATGTTTGTTAAGGGTGATTATAATAAATTGATTTCAGGAGTTTCTTGTTAGTTCTTCTCCAAGCTAGGGTCTCCACTGAACTAACCTCGGTAAAAAATATGTAAAGACAATGCTTTGTGCCATGTTTGAAATAGTTTTTTTAATTTATACTTAGATCATAAGATAACATTCAAAGAGAGCTTGTGATAGGGCCTATTTTAAATGAACATATTTTGACTTTGATATATTAATTTGTTTTATTTGAGTTTATAGCTCTGCAACCAAAAACCGTTACAAATGAAACCTATAATGTATCGAGCCGTATGGCACAGTGAGTGCTAGTTTTGGCGTGTTTACTGGTAACACTGAATTACGCGACTGTGGCGACGCCTCCAACTGCCAATTTATGTGGCGCGATCTCTAGTGTAGGACTTGAATAGATGGTGATTGAGTTAATATAGGATTATGGATTATGTTTGACGATGAACTAGCAACCTGTCACCCATAATCCATACATAACAATCCCGATAGTTATGCTTAAACTGACCGAGAATAAGTTCAAACTCAGTCATTTTTCTACCCCGAAAAATCACGATATACATTTGTACGTATATACTATACTACCAAAGCACAACTATACTCACAGCCTGTATATGGTTCTTAATTAATTTCGAGCCACAATTAGGGTGGTGTGAAATAATTGGGAAAGGGTGTGAAAGTAAATTGGATCAAAATTTCCTCCTAAAATAAGGTCGCATTGAAGGCATACGAGAGTGTGTAAGGGCCCTTAGCACGACTGAGATCCACAAAGGGGTAGGCAGACATCGTATGAGAGAATTGAGCATATAAATACACACTCACGACTTAAATTCATGAAAAGTGGACGGGATAAAGGATCCGAAAAAGCTTGTGTTATATACATATAGTCTGTAGTTAAAAAACGTTATATAATTTCTTGCATGCAAGCATGACAATTGACGACCTCCATGTCGCGATCGGTTAGACGCCTAATAATAAATAAATCGTGAAGGTTGGATTCCTGGTGGAGGCAGTGTTAAGAACTACGCTTTTCTTTTGCTTTCCAGTCTGGTCGTTGATTATATATGCTATACATTTAAATGAAGTGAGGAATTTTATCGTTTGATTGCTGGTTGGGCTGCAGTCACATTTCTGATGGTTTATTATTCAATTTGTGTTTAATAGTGTCTGCAGTTTTTTCTCTCTAGGGTTTTCCTTTACTTTTTTAGATTATCTAATCTTAAGGACAATTTTAATGTGAAAATGTTTTTTTTGGCAATCAATAAGTGATTTTATGATCCTTATCACTACATAGTATAAAACAAAGTCGCTTTCTTTGTCCCTATGTCCCTTTGTATGCTTAAATCTTTGAAACTACGCAACGGATTTAGATGCGGTTTTTTTCAATAGATAGAGTGATTTAAGAGTAAGGTTTATATGTATAATGACATCAAATAGAGGAGTAGGCTTTATATTTTATACCCGTGCGAAGCCAGAGCGGGTCGCTTGTATTGAATAAAAAACATTTCATTTCGATTAATAGAACTGTTGTATTTTGTTAATGGTAGCTAGCCTACCCTGAGAAATGTCAATTTACATAATACCTTTATAACTCTTATAAGATGTCAAAAATGTTTACCCCTAGTTCCTTAGTCACCTCCAACGTAATGTCAGAGATGCTGTAGCTAGTTAGCATGCTATTGACGTCATAGCTACCAAGTGATCAATGAAATCAATTGGGCATTGGACTAGCAACCTGTCACCATATAAATTCCATCATAACCCAATAACTAACAACAACAGAAATATCATTACAATATTACCGAACAGGTATTAATTGGTGCTTGTAATGACATGGCTGACCACCTGTCACATTGAGCACTGGCTATCTGGTCAACACGTGGATTCGAGGTGGCCATAGAATTACTATCTCTGCGATTGTGGACATGGATACCTGAACTTCTAACTACCCCGCATGTGTTAATAGTGGTGAACGCGTTTGACTTTGTCATAACCCAATATCAATGCTAAAAGTGCCAAAGATATTACACCTTTTGAGATTACCACAACTAGCTGTGTAATACCATATTTGAAACGTAATTTAATTGAATGAAATGTAATTTTATGTGTTGTGTATTATGTAATCCAATTATTGTCTTTAAATTCTATTGTATGTTGAATGTTGTATGTAATAATTGATGTGGATGTCTCAATAAAGATACAGTATAATCTCATTAATCCGGCACTATTAAAAACCGGAGAGTGCCGGATTATTGGAATGTTTGGATTACTGGATTATAGAGAAAAAGTCATAGGTAATGAATTAATTAAAACATTTCATAGAGGGAATCAATGTATGTGATGTATTCGATTATTACACGTGTACGGGATAAGTTTGGGTGCCGGATTATTGGACGTACCGATCTATCGAAGTGCCGGATTAGTGAGATTATACTGTATTATTATTATTATCTCCAAGGGTCTGTCCACCTCGTATGTACATGTATGTAAATGAGAGGCACATTAAGACCTCAGTTGTCGAACACCACGCTTATATCTATCCGGGGTGTGCAGGGGTGTGCGTGCGGATGCTTGCGTGTATGTGTGAGTGCGTTTGAGGCAAAAATGCAACCGCGCGAGCTGACTAAATATCAAATGGACTGGGGGTGACGTGGAGAGGTTTTGTAAAAATAAAAAATTACATAACATACGCTTCACGACTTGTGTATACACACACCCTTTTTTATTATGGCGGGGTAGTGAGAGGTTTGAGTGCCCATCCGAAATTTCGAAGGCATGTTAGGTATGGTTCATTCGAAGCCCGCGTATCACTAGATAGACAGCACCCAACGTGATAGGTAGTGAACCGTATCGCCGTATATAGGCACTGACTATTACCTATCCTGAGGGATAGGCAGGTTACCTCACGATGTTTTCCCTCACCGTTATATTTTACGTATTTTATGAATAAATTTATGAGTTAAGACATGTTATGCGAATGAATGACAATACATTGACAAACGGAATATATGTGGGTGAAGTGGAAGGGCGGTTACGTAGGGGTCAGCCCATAGACAAACTTATTCCAGCCGTTTTCTTCTGTGCGCCACTGGTTTTTAATTATGTATATTTTCTATTATGTATTTATCTATCTATAACAAGTATATATTTGGTAAAAATACAATGACCAGTACTCTTAAAACAAGTTTTAAATGAACTTACCAAGCGGCTAGTTCAATTGATATACTAAGTTCTTGATATAGATAAACAATTACGTATCCTTTAAAGAGGCTCGAAGATTAAATTATCCTGTGTCACTTTATCGTCTTTATTATGGTCAATATGGTCTTTATTGTGGTATATTTACACTACCACGAGGCTAACGTTACGGAGGTTGTAAATGTATGAAATGAAAATAATTTATCTTTAGAGTAGATTATCTGCTTGGTCACTTTTTATTATTGAATTTTTGGGTTGTGATGTTATATGGAACATTGGTGACAGGTTGCGAGACCATTGCCTAACAGGTTCCATTGACTCCTAGTTTCTTAGTCACCTCTTACGACATGCGGGGAAGAACGGCAGCTAGTTGGGATTCTTTTACGTCATAGCTTCTAGCAAACATCTATAAATAACGGTCAATAATACGTAATGTATATTGACCATTTTTACATATCACTGAAACTCACACCTATTTTATCTATCTATTTTTATGTATCTATACTAATATTATAAAGCTGAAGAGTTTATTCAGCTCAGGACCTACTGATTCGAAATCAAAAATTCTTTTTGTGTTAGATAGACCATTTATCGAGGAAGGCTTTACGCTATATAACATCACCCTGCTACCTAGGAGCGAATAATATAATATAAAAATCAAATTATAATTACAGTGCCATCTATGTTTCATGTAATGAAAAATAAAAATGTGGCTAATTATTTCATATTGCTTGTGTTTTAATAACATTTGTTAGATATAAATTATACAATGTCTTCTTGTATATTTTGTCTTATCAAACAAACCTTTTAATTATTATATTATTTTATCCACCTACATTCGTCTCCACGCCCCTGCCTGTCCAGAACTGCCTAACTGGCGAGGTGAATGAACCCACGAAAAGCACGCACACACGCACAATGCCACATCGGTTGTCTTAGGTCAGGCTGGGGTCCCGGGTTCCCTCACCAAGACATAGAGGGCAGAACTGTACTTATATCAACGAAAAAATATATTTATTTCGTCACTTAAACAGTCAACATATAATAGTCAGATAGACGCTATATTGAAAAAAGGTGACGTTAGGAGTACCTATAACCGCCGAGAGTGTATGAGAGGATGTATGAATATCAATGAAGCGAAAGTGGTCTGTCAGGATTGGGACAAATAGGGATCCGCGATTTCTGCCTACTCCTCTACAGTATGTACTTAAATAGCTTACAACTTATGTATGACTGATTCATACATACATACATACGGTTCACGACTTGTACACAATCCTTTTTTATTGTAGCGGGGTAGTCAGAGGCTTGAGTGCCTATCTTCGAAATTTCGAAGGCATGTTAGGTACAGGTTACATTATAATTGAATGGTAATATCACGACCCTTATTATCATTCAGATGGGACATAACTTTAGACATATAATTTTTTGGGAACAACAGCTTATAACCTGTATTCGTATATATACATTCACGTATTTAATTCCAGAGGGGTAGACAGAATATCGGATATCAATGTCTTCTCGGTCACATTAGAACTGACTATAAGGAACTGGGCCCTTTCTACGTACTAATGATATTAAAGGTATAAATAATATATATACATAAATCAAAATATAAGTGCCTACACTTTGTGATTTGAGACAGCCAGAAGTTTGACTGCCTATGAGTCTTTGGATAAAAAAACTTATTTTTAATATGTTATAAAACCATGTACTGTGATTGACTATAACTTTGTACACTGGATAGGTAAGGTTCTTCAAGATCTTATATTTAAACTAGAATTGAAAGAGATTTGTTAATCGTTCAAGGTAGCGTCTTTATCTCTACATATCCCATTAAGTTATCAAATTCATAACAATACCTATGTATGTAAATACAAAAAAGTTGCCCGAATATGTAATTAAGTTGAAAAGAGGTCGCAACCTCTTTTCTTTTAAAGAGTACTCGTAGAGCCAAAAACTCTTTCGACTTCAAAGGCTGAAATGGAAAGACTCCAAGCTTTGTCAGTTTCGACAGACGAAACTACATAATTATAAGACATAAAACTACATTCTTTTTTACACTTTTATGTTAGTTTTCTTCATTTATTAAACGAAATTCATATGATACTAACTTTCGTGCAGGTTTTTAGCTTCAGTTAATTTTTCTTATTTATCTACATCTTATTGAATGTACTAATTTAACCATTTATTTTTTGTTTAATGTATTTAGATGTCGTAAAATCGACTTTAGTTTTAGTATTATGATGTAGGTATTCACATGTATAAGATGACTATGTTTTTTTAATTTATTAACCAACTAAATGCTCAACCTATCAAAGTACTGTTTACAACATATTTTGACCCCTAACCATTCAAATTGAATGAAAACATTAGAGTTTGAGAATGAGAAAGAATTTGTATGCTATTCATATGAATAGGCCAATTTTTTACATGGTATTATTCTTCACGTATACGTTCATACACATACAATAAACTCTATAACTCAAAAACCCTTCTAGAATTCAAATTAACATATTAACTCTTAATGTTGATCCTGTAATTTTATACACAAATAAACAATATAAAAATTCCTATATTTTACTTTTTTCTACCTAAACATAATATAATCCCTTAATTTCCCTAATACAAAAAAAGCCACCTAGTTACCATTACCAAAATCCCTTATTAACAATTAACCATAATGACGTTATGGTACATAATTATTATGGTCGATTCTTATGCATATTATTACGAATGGCATGAGGTCATTGCCCCTTGGATTCATATACAGGGTATAGGTGTGAGGATGTATGAACTGTGATTGAAATGGTATGGTATTTACGTAGTTAGGAGTATGTATAATAAGTGTGTATGAGATGTATGTATGTTATGGAAGCGGGTTTGACAGGAGTGAGAGTAATAGGGATTTGTGAGCTCTGTTTATATCTATGTAGGAAAACAGGCTTGATGTGTGTGTTTGTATGTTTGAATGTATTAACGCATATTGACTTCTAGATAATCTTTTGTCACATTTATCCACTTGCAAGAAATAAACAATATTACATGAAATTTGGGATCATTTTTGGTGGTTTCAATTTCATTTTTTTTATTTTCATCATAGAACACATTGCGTTCACAATACTGTCATGTCATGATTGACAGATACATAGTATAACATGAAACTTTATATATATGATATTAGAAGGTTAGAAAGAAGAAAGGCCTTTCTAAACTTTTACACACCTAGAATCTTAAAGTTAAAAGTCTCAATCTACGTGAATTTATAAGTGCTTACATAGGAAATAGTTGCTTTTCTTTCCGGCCTGTTGTAAAACGGCAATATGGATATATAAAACCTATTAGGTGATATGACTGTAACTTTTTATATGTAAGATAGATACTGGTATATGTAAGATGAACATAACCGAGGAGATATTAATTAATATAACATATATTACAAGTATAAGTAATATGATGTCGTATTCCATTGAACCTCAGACCAAAACCACCCATTCCCTGATTAGAAAGGCACAAAGCGGGCTTTTGTCTAGAAAACTGCATTGGCGTAAATCTAAACCTAGGCAGGCTAACAAAAGCATTTTTTAGAGGAACTAACCTAGGATAGGGTGGTTCAGCCAATAGAAAGCCTTTTTGCCTACAGCCTAGATAGGGGACCTAGGTCATATGCAGCGGAACTGAGCTGAGGGAAGGGTTTAGCCGCTAGACTTTTGTAAGGTTAATTTATGAAAAAATATAAGATGTCATTACAATAAGACGTAATTACGAAAAAAGGTGACGTTAGGAGTACCTATAACCGCCGAGAGTGTATGAAAAGATGTATGAATGTCAATGAAGCGAAAGTGGTCTGTTAGGATCGGGACAAATGGGGATCCGTGATCTCTGCCAAACCCTCTACAGGGAATCAGGCGTGATGTGTATGTATGTATGTACGTAATTATATGTAAAATTCTGAAATGTATACTCCATGATTATACAATGTTTTGGTGTTAGTAGTATGTATAGTGGGGTAATGATGTTATGTGGAATGTTGGTGACAGGTTGCTAGTTGCCCAATAGTTCTCTCTGACCGCTAGTCACTTAGTCACCCCCTACGATATGCCAGGAAAACTATTACTGTATTGAAAATACTATTTACCTCTTGACCCATTAAGCACTGCCTATCTGATTAACTTGGGTTTGATGTGGCCATAGTATTACTAACTCTACCGTTACGGAAATAGACACGTGATCCTCTGACTCTTCCAATAGAGAAATATGTCGCTTAAGAGTTTAGTGTTTTTTTTCTCATTTGGGGTTACGATGTAGGTAGTTTTTCATGTCTGTAGAAATGCGAATAACAATCTAAATTATATCATGGCAACCAATAATTTACTTACCCACTATCAGTATATGACTTGGCACGGAAATCTTTAACTGACCCGTAAAGGATATATATTTTTGACGGCCTCCGTGGCGCGATTGGTTCACCATCTAAACGCTAATCGTGAGGTTCGATTCCCGTTGGAAGCAGAGTTAAAAACTACGTTTTTTTTGCCTTCTATATATACTATATATGAATTTATCTATGTATATACATACACATCACGCCTGATTCCTTTTAGAGGGGTAGGCAGAGATCACGGATCCCCATTTGTCCCGATCTTGACAGACCACTTTCGCTTCAATGACACTCATACAGCTTCTCATACACACTCGATATATAATAAGTACAATAAGTATCTATGTATAACAAGTATATATTTCTTAACTTACCAAGGGGCTAGTTCAATGGGTGTAATAATGTCCTATCACTACATAGTATAAAACAAAGTCGCTTTCCCTGTCCATATGTCCCTTTGTATGCTTAAATCTTTGAAACTACGCAACGGATTTTGATGCGGTTTTTTTAATAGATAGAGTGATTCAAGATGAAGGGTTATATGAATAATAACATCAATTAAATAGCCAGAAGTGCGAGGCCGGAGCGGGTCGCTAGTTTATTATAATTCTAGCCATCTAGCCCTTTTCTAGGCAGCGCCTTTGAGCTAGAAGGGCCGGGCCACCCTTCGCTATCCCCTGCTCTATCCCACCGTTTGTTTAGAGCCATTATTACGCCAGTTGAAGCATTGGCTAATCTAGGGTGCCTATGTGCGTGCCTACCACCTATATTTCTAGCTTTTATACTTTTACTGCTAATAGGCTATTGGTATAGGAAGATATATTTGTGGAGTTTTAGTTTTTAATTGGAATGTAAGAAAAAACTTTAATTCTTAACATATATCTAATGATATAATTCGGGTTCTCAACCTCATGGTTGAGGAAATAGGCATGTTTTCGTGTGCTCTGACTGAATTCAAAACAGTAGAATTGTATATATTTAGTTATAAGAGTGATGTATAATAATTAATTAGTTAAGTTTTTTTAATTATAATTTAATAAGTGCTTTACTTGATTGTATTAGGCTAAACCTGTAATGATCAATGCTTGTGGAGGTATAAATAAAATAAATAAAAATAATCACTGGATCAATAATCAAAAGAATCGTGAATTACTGTTATTCACTACGCCTAAGGGACTAGGGGTAAATGGAATCTATTGGGCGATGGACTTTGAACCTAGTGCAAATATGCCGTATGTCATCACAACTCTATTATCTATGCTAATAAGTTATATAGAATATATATCTCCAATATTGTTTTACCGAAACTGGATTAAAGGATATAAAGGGGTATATTTGTAGAGTTTTGTCCAATTATTTGTAATGTGAATTTAATGAATAGTTCTCATTCTTAAACGAAGTTATCCACTTGTCTAGTTGAAAAACTGACTATTTGGTACAATATCGGCTTTGAGTGACTTTTGTATTGACGACAGTGGTCAATAAAGACTACACCGAAAAGGTTATGGTCGTGAATATATCATTTACATATCGGGTCCTGTGTTGATCGGGGGCTTAAAGTATATCAATAATTTAATGAACTGCCTTCTCTTGATAAACGATGTTTTATATGATTGACGATATACCAAAACAGACTAAGAACTACTAAATAGTACAGCTAAATTCACCGACTACGTAAACATCATGTCAACTCGAAATAATAAACCTCTAAACCCAAATAACCCCAATTTCTTTACAGTATTTTTGTAACTTACATAATATAGGTAATTTGACGACCTCCGTGGCGCGATCGGTTAGACACCTGAACGCTAATCGTGATGTCCCGGGTTCGTTTCCCGGTGGAGGCAGAGTTAAGAAATACGCTTTCCTACTGCTTTCCAGTCTGATCATTAATTATATATGCTATATATGTATTTATCTATATCTAATATGTATATATTTCTTAAATATACGTTGACTAGTACTCTTAACGAAAGTCATAAATGTACTTACCAAGGGTCTAGTTCAATTGGTGTACTATCCAAATATTATTTATACTACTGCCTACCACAATACCTAACAGTAAAGCCTCTCCCAGTAGATAGGCACGGAGCATTAATCGAAATGGGCGTCCGAAGCAACTAGTATTTGTCTTGGCGGTCAAAGACCTTCCTCAGAACTATATCTTGGGCAAAAAAAAGAGCGAGCTTCCCGCCACCTGCCGTTGCAAAAACCTAAACTCGCTATCTCAAACTAGTTGGTGTAGGGTAACTAGGAGTTAGAAGTTTCTGGGGAAATGGGAGAGAGTTAAAGATGTTTTTTAGTGACACAATGGCTAAATCTCACTTATTGTAGGTAGGGTTTAAATCTGTGTTATATATAAGTTGTATTATGTATTCGTGTGTATATAATAAAATAAAGGTTTTTATTGTATACACACGAATACATAATACAACTTATAAACAACATTGTAGAGATTGACATCTGAACCTCTGTCTACTGTAAGGGTTAATGGTCGTGAAAGCGTTTGTCTGTTAAGTAGAGCTAGTAAATTTCACTTCCGTTTGTTGTAAAAGCAATAGCAGTATATATTTTAACGGTATATTATTGGGGTTGATGACGTATATAACCTACCCTAAGGTACATATTCCCATTAAATACTTAAGAAGCCTACCTACCCTCAGTAGAGAAGAGTAGGCCTTTACTTTGAAAACGTAGGTAGGTATTTACTGATGTAAATACATAAATGTAAATCAAAGGTATTGGGTATTCGGACATTGCGATTGGATGTACATCTACATACGTATAACTATTCTTAAATGAAACTACTTATTTGAAATTTTATGTACTTATTTTAGTTATTAATATGAACGTAACTGAATTGACTATTAATCACCACCTGGAACGAATCTGACAAATCTCCCTTGCTTCACTCACACCAATTAACCTTCTCATACATGCTCTTCTGTTCTTCACGCTACGACCACCCGCATTGGTTTAGTTAACGTTAACCTTAATCAAAACGCACATATCTTAAAACATAACTAAAAGGTCAATGGTCCTTACATTCCCTCGCATAACATAAATAAATATTACCAACTTATTCCCACTAAAGTCCTAACCGATGGTCCCTCCTAAAAACTAGATTCACGGGCAGCCCTTGATGAGTGGCCCAGCTCCTTATTTAATGTTATCTAATCGCCACACACGGCACGGCCCTTCATTTCTATCTAGATTTTAGTCACTATGCACATACTTATACATCTTTTTAACCCAATCGGAGTGGACAGAACTTTGGAGATATAATATGTGCTAGGTCACTTTTAAGCATGAATGTTAAGGTTGTGATGTCATAATGAAACATGATGAAAGATTGGTAGCTTAAATAAATAATCGCCCAATAGATTCTATTAGCACCTAGTCCCTTAGTTGCCTTCTACACCATGTCGGGAAGAACGGCAGATAATTTGGATTTTTTACGTCCCAGCTAGCAGTACCTAGGTTCTATCTTATATATACTTACCAGCAGGTAGTTTAGAAGATTAGACAAATATGTTATGGAAATGAGGACCTACATTTTAAGCTAATATTAAATGTATAATATCTATCATATGAGATACCTACTTGCCAATATTAACTACGTTGGAAGACATTTATGAATTTATATATCTTAAAGGCAAGTAATTGTAATTGCTTAATACAATAGCATATCAATGAACAACGAAATTAACAATTCACTCTTTGTACTAATAAACCTCCGCCCCATACACGACTATTATTGCAAAAGTGGAATAAAATCACCATAACAATAAGTGAACGCCCTCGGACGAATAAAAAACAATCGAATCCTGTTTGATTCGAAATTAGAATGCCGAAACACGTTTCCCGCCAAACGGCCGCGTCAGACGCCATCGTGAATCAAGATGGCAGCGACCTAGCCCAAGCCGGGACGCGTTGGCCCAAGTTTTTAACGGACTACCGTTATTTTGGCTCACTCGTGAATAATGCAGCTGGAGTGTGTAGGTCGTGGGTTGTTGTTTTTGGTTGTAGTGGATAGGTCAGTTTAAATTGATTATGTAGTACGTAAATTAGTGTACATAAGTTGTATATATGACTGTTTCGTTTATATATTCGTACGTCCTTTAATCCTTTCCGGATACAACAGCATCTTGGTGATATAACATTTGCATGGTCACTTTATTTGTTGGAAATTACATATGTATATACTTCTGTAACAGTAGCAGTATATTCAAAAGATCCCTGAGTAGAGTTAGTTTGAGAAAGCACCTTTATTATACAATTTCGGTAAAAGGAATACGAAAACATTGTAATCTTTTAGGGACATTAAAACGATACCATTACCATTAATCAACAAAGTAACTACCTACGTTGCTTAGACTACATCGACCTATTTATCAAAAGAAACCTAATCATAATCAAAGTGAAAACTTATATTAAATGCAAACTACTTTCTGCGTCTTAATACTCTAATAATTTTACAATAAACCCATTAATTATTTCCCAAGAATCCATCGTAACAATGACGTAAAATCATCGTAACATGACCAAAACACTAAATAAACTCAACACACTCCTGCGCAGCTTTCTTTCGATAACAAATTCGTATACACACAATGTAAACACAGCGAAATAAAGGGCATAATGAATAAGATCTGTGCACATCGTGTTCAGCACACAAATAAAAAAAGTAAACACACATACATACGAAACACACAACGATATTCAAAAAAGCAAAATTGCACAGGAAAGAGAAAGATAGCGTCGAAAATGAATAGCTTAGGCCTGTAGAGTGACAGAGAAAGAGAGTTTCGTTAAAGCCGAAATGCAAGTGCCATAAGAATGACGCGAGAGTTCAATGAACTTGATAAATTATGGAGTTACTACATTTTTGCGCTGACATTATTTGGTCTGGCAATGAAACTGCGTCGGTTCTTGGTATGCCACAGTGGTAGGCCAGTGTTTTGTGTTTATAGGGCCTTTTTATTGTATAGGTAGGTATATAGGCTAAGGTAATGATTTGTGTAATGATTGTTACGTCTTAAGTGGGGATAATAATCGTAACAGGATGTAAGAGATTAAATAGAGTTGTTTTCTTTGTTATGTGAATGTTTTATAATTTTGTTAATACCTACTTGAGATCAGGAGGTATTTGCAAGTCCAGTTATATTGTAACCAAAAACCTATGTGTAATTAGGTTACCAAATGTAATTACAAATTTTATTGTGAACCACTTATAATACAGTAAGTTGTAAACAAAGGTAATGAATTACTCACATATTTTAATCATAATGAGTTGCTAGGAAGGTCTTGATCAAAAACCCAAATACCAGCTATGTTCTAAATTGGATCCTATCCTTACGTCAATCTCCCTAAACTTCAAAAATATACCTTTAAACTAATATTTTAAACTCTTAATATACTTTTTAATTGAAACAAAGACATTTTTAACATAAATTCACATTATTCCAAAACCTGAATTGACATTTCCTCCGCCAATTTTCCCACCATTCCTATTTGACATTTCATCAAAATTATAAATCGTCCAGGGCGATGATTACGTGCCGCTTCAGCCGGTGGCAGTGACTTTTGAAAAAATAAAAAAGTGCCTTGGAAATGCGCTGCGTGTGAGTCGACGACCTGCCTCAAGGCCGCGTCCAATTCGCGGGACGACACTTCGTCATAGGGCCACTAAAATGCTGCTTTCGTGGCGGTTATTTAATACATATTTACGACTGTGTTTCTACAAAAGTGTGGCAGAGTTCACAGATTATTCTTGACCCTGGCAATAGATACATTGTCTGTGGTTAGGTTAAGATAGGTACTTTACTGAATAATAGGTGCGTTGATAGGTAATATGTGTGGTCCTTATCAATACAATAAATTAATACCTAATGTAGCATTGTTAGGAAGGAAAGTTTAATTAAGTACCTATAGTTAAATCAGCTAACATTATAGGCTAATAAATTTAGTTATTAAATGACAATTTGTCAAAGTTCGATATATTCCTTATATCTCTACGAAATCATCGTTTTTTATTATTGGTAAGCATTTCGGACATTTAGGATATCTATTTTTATTTTTTCTATTTTAATACAAGCGTGAAAGACTAAGTAGCTAAAGGATTCAGAAATTAGTCTTTATAAGTTATCCATACAATTTGACCGTGTAGTTTAAAATATTACTTCTACAGTGTGGATAAATGTGAGGAAACGTATATATTGCAAAGTACTATATAAGGCATAAATAACACACTACGTATTAATGCGACGGAGACGCTGATATCTGGCTACCCCACACGGCTATAGAGATGTGTGTAAAGAAATAAAAAATATTATATATGCCGTACCACTATTGAGGTTCTATGACGATACTATTCTGCCATGATAGTATCAAGAATGAATTATCTACAAAAATAAATAAATAAATGTATCAAATCAAATTTCGAACTACATAGTATCAATATTTTTTTGACTAGGTTGGTACATACCTATATTTTATATTGTTATTTTTTGTAGGTACTGTTCGTTGGTGACCTGTATACAATAAACATACATATTCAATCACGTCCTTCAATTCTTTTCGGGGTGGACAGAACTTTTTAGCATGAATATTGGAGTCGCGATATCATAATGGAACATTGGTGACAGGTTACTAGTCCATCCATTTACCCTTAGTCGCTTCCTACGACATGCCGGGAAGAACGGCAGCTAGTTAGCATTCTTTTTACGTCCGAGCTAGCACAGGACTATTTTAGATATTAATTTTAAATTCATAAGTATACATAGATGGGTAGACAGACTTCGAATCGCAATTTGTCTCGATTGTGACAAAACACCTCCACTTCATTACTCTTCTCATACACATTCGGCGGTTATAGGTAAGTCTAACTATTCAGTTCATTTCATAAATAAGTAAAACGAAAATGTTGTAAGTATCTGAAGCCGAATAAATATACGAGTATTTTTTCTTTCTTTTAAAAGCAGCATTTTAGCGCTCCGCTCCGGTCGGTCGATGTGTGGCGAATCGAGAACAAAATGGGTGATGGACTACCACCACTTCAAAGCCCAAATACTCTTACATACAAACACACATTCACGACCATTAACCCTTTCAGGGAAGACTGAGGCTTGAGTGACCACTAACAAAGGTTTTTGGCATCTCAAAATCCACTAGATAGGTACATTCTCATATACATACATACACATCACGCCTGATTCCCTGTAGATGGGTAGGCAGAGATCACAGATCCCCATTTGTCCCGATCCTGACAGACCACTTTCACTTCATTGACATTCATACATCTTCTCATACACACTCAGCGGTTATAGGTACCCCTGACGTCACCGTTTTTCAATATAGCGTCTATCTGACTGTTATATGTTATTATCATATACATACATATTCATTCACGCCCTTTAATCCCTTTCGGGTGGACAGAACCTTGGAGACATGAAAACATCTCCTTAGTCACTTATTAGCATGAATATTGGGGTTGTGATGTCATATAGAATGATAAATTCCAAAGCCTAATAGATTCCATTCATCATGATACGGAGATATTACTGTCTTCGATCTTTTGTATTGTAAAAAGAAAGCTAACTAGCTGCCGTTCTTTTCGACATGTCGTAGGAGGCGACTAAGTGACTAGGGGTAAATGGAATCTATTGGGAGATGGGCTAGCAACCTGTCTCCGTTGTTTTGTATGATATCAAAACTCTAGTACGTAAGTTAAAATGTGTCCTAAGTAAAAAGACAAATGCGTTCATGACTATTAACCCTTGCGGGGTAGTCAGAGGTTCAGGTGTCCATCTCCGCAATTGCGAAGGTAGTAATTCTATGGCCACCTCGAACCCACGTGTTGACCAGATAGTCAGTACTCAATGTGACAAGGTAAGTCGACATGTACAAGCACTAAATATTACCTGTTCGGGGAACAGGTAGGTTTCCTCACGATGTTTTCCCTCACCGTAAAATTCGAGGCATTTCGTAAATGTATTTTTAATTATCTTATTTCTTCGAGGTTCTGTCCACCCCGAAAGGGTTTAAAGGTCGTGAATGTATATGTGTTTACAAGCATTTAGATTCAAGCACTCCGTAGCTTTTATTTGCGCATAAACTGCTATACGACCCCGTTTTACCATTAAGGGTAGGCAGTAAAACCAAGACCCAACTTGATGGACCTTGTTCGTTTGTTTTGGATGTTCTGTTAATGATTTAACATATATATATATTTACGACTGTAAAGACTTGAAAGGGAGTCAGAAATACATACACATCACGCCTGATTCCCTTTAAAGGGTTGGGGAGAGATCACGGATCCCCATTTTTCCCGATCCTGACAGACCACTTTCGCTTCAATGACAATACACCTCATACATACTTGGCAATTATAGGTACTCCTAACGTCACCCTTTTTCAATATAGCGTCTATCTGACTGTTATATGTCTTATTAGACCGGCCCCTACGTAACCGCCCTTCCACTTCACTCATATATATTCATCACTTATAACTATCCAATAATCAACTTATTACATATTACAAACAGCTGATTACACAAAACAATCCCTAATCAACCCCATTTGTAATATATATACATTCACGTCCTTTAATCCCTTTAGGAGTAGACAGAATCTTAAAGTAATAATATCTCTTACTAAGGTCACATTTTAGCATACATGTTAGACTTGTGATGTCATATAAAACAATGGTGACAGGTTGCTAGCCCATTGCCAAATAGATTCCATTAATTCTAGTGGACTTTAACATGCTTGAAAGAACGGCAGCTAGTTAGTAATTTTTACGTCCCAAAGACATACACATTCACTTCTTTTATTACATATATATAATAATAATATTGAGGACACTATTACACCAATTGAACTAGCCCCTTGGTAAGTTCATTAAAGACTTGTGTTAAGGGTACTAGTCAACGTATGTTTAAGAAATATAAACTTTTTATACATAGATAGCATATATAATCAACAACCAGACTGGTCAGCAGAAGAAAAGCGTAGTTCTTATCTCTGCCTCCACCGGGAATCGAACCCGGGACCTGATGGGATGTACCATTGGTGACAGGTTGCTAGCCCATCGCCCAATAGACTTTTCACCCCTAGTCCCTTAGTCGCCTCCTACGACATGGTAAGAACGGCAGCTAGTTAGCATTCTTTTTACGTCCCAACCTAGCTTGGGCCTTTATCCTGTAACGTCCACATTGCACAGTTCACTGCCCTAACCGAGCATCGAATGGGCAACCCTTGAGGTGCACACGGTCAGGTGAACGCACATCCACTGCACCAAACCTTCACGCGTTTAGGCATGGGGTAGGGACAGAGTGTAAAGGTTCGGGAGAAAAAGATTGTATATTTTTCACAAGGGAAAGTTTCACACTCTGAACAAATAATAAGTAGATTTTGTCACGTTTTCTCTTATTGAAATATACTGAGGTAATACTTGGTTTAGGTCTTGAAGAAAATGTAATATTTTACGTTTATTAACAGATATTGTCAAAGGGACTAAGATTTAGTAATATGTTACATATTTCCTGACAGTAACAGTTTTTTTTAATTATTTATTAAGCCATTCACCACTAAGGTTATGTCGGCTGAAGTACAAACACTGATGCCATGGCGTTTGCACTTGTTATTCAGTCGCCATGGTTACACTACAACCGAAGAAAAACGAAATGGAATCTCCAATTCTTCTCTTCCTTGTTGTTTGGTTCGTTCCAGTTGAGTATCCAAATATAATCCCAAAGCGATCATATTGAGCCAGTTTGGCAACACAATTGACTAAATATTCAGCCGAAAATAATTATTTGTGTTTTCAACTTTCACTGAGCTGCTGACTTTGTTGACGCACCATAGACGACTGATTAATATTTATAAATGTATGTACACTTTTGTACTGAATATGTAGGTATATGTAATTGAAGTACGTATGCAAAATTAAGATATTTTACTAAGGTACTCAGAGGAATCTATTAGGCGATAGGCTAGCAACCTGTCACCGATGTTCCATAATTATAATTACTAACTCAACCCTAAAATTAAAGCTAAAAGTAATTAACCCTTGCGGGGTAGTCAAAGGTTCAGGTTTCTCCGCAAATGCAAAGGTAGTAATTCTATGGCCACCTCGAACCCACGTGTTGACCAAGTCAGTACTCAATGTGACAGGTGGTAAGCCATGCCATTTACAAGCACTAACTATTATCTGGTCGGGGAACAGGTAGGTTTCCTCACGATGTTTTCCCTCACCGTAGTATTCAACGCATTTCGTAAATGTGTTTTTAATACGAAAATGTACATGGAAATTCATTTAACTTCAATTCCATTGGTAAATGCTTATTGGGATTTGAACCCTGTACCCACTGATACAGAGTCAAGATACAACTGAGCTAGGTCGAATATATTTCTTTTTTATATAATACTAGCGACCCGCTCCAGCTCGCACGGGTATAAAATATATAGCCTATTCCACTATTTAATGGATGTTTTTATACATATAAACCTTCCTCTTGAATCACTCTATCTATTAATAAAACCGCATCAAAATCCGTTGCGTAGTTTCAAAGATTTAAGCATACAAAGGGACATAGGGACAGAGAAAGCGACTTTGTTTTATGCTATAGTATATTCGCATTAAGAAAATAGTGACGTCATCATGTCCCTACGATTTGACCAATGAGACGTGACAACGGTTGTCCGCCATTGGTCGAAGAAATTGGTTTTCTTATTATCTAACGTCTTATTGGTCAGTTTACTTTTGTATATCATGACGTCACTATTTAGTTAACTCGAATAGACTATATGTAGTGATGTATTAATAAGTATTTTAGTATTTGTATCTCTGCTATCTCTCCCTGTTGATTGGGAGATGTATGAACGCTCTTGATCACAACCCTCGCCGATGCACCGCAGACCTAAACGGGATAGACAGGGGTCCTATGCATTTGTAAATTACATAAAAAAAAAATATTTGGACATTATTACACCAACTAGCCCCTTGGTAAGTTCATTTAAGACTTGTATTAAGGGTAGTCAACGTATATTTAAGAAATATATGCATATTTTATATAGATAAATACATATATAGCATATATATGAACGACCAGACTGGAAAGCAGTAGAAAAGCGTAGTTCTTAACTCTGCCTCCACCGGGAATCGAACCCGGGACCTAACGATTCGATACGAACGACGTCATGATTAAATTACATATACATTCACGTCCTTTAATCCCTTTCGGTGGACAGAACCTTGGTGACATGAAAATATCTTCTTGGTCACTTATTAGCTTGAATAGGGTTGTAATGTCATATGGAACATTGGTGACAGATTGCTTGCCCATCGCCCAATAGATTATATATACCCCTAGTCTCTTAGTCGCCTTACGACATGTCGGGAAGAACGGCAGCTAGTTTTACGATATTTCCTCAAATATACGAATATTGATGTCAATGTATTTTACAATTATTGTATTACTACATTAAATTAATATAGGTTGGCCGGCATCGAATGGATGCGAACGGCTACTGACAGGGCGAAGTGGCGTCATTTGGGGGAGGCCTATGTCCAACAGTGGATTACTACAGGCTGATGATGATGATGAAGGTAATATAGTTTATTTCTTATGCTACTGATCCTTAGTCCACTAATGCGTTTTAGCACAAACGCAGTTCAATATCAGATCAGTAATAATGTAAAGTTCGTAGTGTAATAAGTGTCAAATTTCACCTTGGATAACAGTAAAAGTGTCAAAATTCGCTTTAAAATTACGAAATTTGTCTTTTTTCTAATCCACTACCAACTTCACACTATTACTGATCTGATATTGAACTGTTATTTTGCAAAAAGCATAAGTGAACTTAGGTCCTGTGCTTACCTCAATAGATAAAAGGCGTTATGTAATTTTCTAAGTACATATATGTACATGTCTATAATCTTCACAACTCTGTACCAGTTACAAATGCTTGCTTTAAGCAAATCATTAAACTATCATGACTCACTCTATGCCACGGATTTACTCGTTTCATATTTTTAATTACGGTTCACTACCTGTCACGTTAGTAGTAATAGCGGCTGTAGCTTAGTGGGTAAGACCTCTGACTTCTTATGAGTAAGGTCGTAGGTTCGAATCCCGGCTCTGGCATGTACCAATGAATGAAATTTAAATGTGTGGTTTTCATTTACGTACATATTTACAGTCGCTAACGGGAAAAACATGGTGAGGAAACCTGCCTGTCCCTCGGGATTGGTAGTAGCCAGTGCCTATTTACGGAGTACGGTTCACGGTATCACGTTCGCGTAGTCACGTGAAACGCGTGCTTTGAGTGACCCATACCTAACATGCCTTCGAAATTTCGGAAATGGGCATTCAAGATCTGACTGCCTACAATAAAAAAGGGAGTGTGTATACACAAGTTGTGAAGCGTATGTTATTATATTGTAGGACACTATTACACCAATTGAACTAGCCCCTTGCTAAGTACATTTAAGACCTGTGTTAAGGGTACGACAATGTTTAACATACATATGTATATAGAATTAACAACCAGACTGAAAATTACACAAAAGTGATATTCTTAACTCTACCTCTACCGGGATTTGAACTTGGGACCTCACGATTAGCGTTCCGACGGCTAACCCATATCGCGACGGAGGTCGTGTGATGTGTATGTACTCGTATGTATGTATACTATCTATACTAATTAATATATTGTTACTTATAGTCCTTTATTAAATTATTAAACAATATTTACATGAGGTAATCAATCAAAATAATATCTAGCTAAATATAGTTAAAAATAAACTGATATTGTTACTTTAATTTTACTACCCTAGAACAAACAAACTTACTTTTAAACACTAGGTATTAGACGCGTATTAGAAACCTATTCAGGTCTAATATTGAGACCTAGGTACCCTAGTGAGGCACTAGGTGAGGTCTTAGGGCATTCACCCCGCTGGGAATAAGGGCTTGAAGATATTTTGAAAGGGGAAGATTTAATATGGGGTAATAGTAATACAAATATGTATGAACCCTTGCAGGGTAGTCAGAGGTTCAGGTTTCCATCTCCGCAATTGGATAGGTAGGTCTATAGCCACCTAGAACCCACGTGTTGACCAAGTCAGTATTCAATGTGACAGGTGGTAAGCCATGTCGCCATTTACAAGCACTATTAGCTGTTCGGGGTTATTCACGATGTATTTCCTCACTGTATATACCGCCACCGTAAATATGTATGTATATGTAAATAGATTGCTAACTAACTGCCGTTCTTCCCGGCATGTCGTAGGAGGCAACTAATGGACTAATATATGACAACGATTAGGTGATAGGCTAGCAACCTGTTACCTATATTCCATATGGCATCAAAACCCTAATATGTTTGTATATACTAATTGGCTTTGTTTTACGTCTCAGACTAGGATGGGAAAAAGAAAGAAAAAAAGACGTTAGAAGTACCCATAACCGCCGAGTGTATGAGAAGATGTATGAGTGTCAATGAAGCGAAAGCGGTCTGTCAGTGGGACAAATGGGGATCCGTAATCTCTGCCTACCCCTCTACAGGGAATCAGGCGGGATATGATGTATGTATTAAATAATAATAATTGTACATGCGGTATAATTATACAGTGAGGGAAAACATCGTGAGAAAACCTACCTGATCGTCGAACAGGTAATAGTTAGTGCTTTTAATGGTGACATGGCTTACCACCTGTCACATTGAGTACTGAGTTGGTCAACACGTGGGTTCGAGGTGTCCATAGAATTACTACCTCCACAATTGCACACTGAACCTCTGACTACTCCGCAAGGGTTAATGTTTGTTTGTCGTTTTTTCGTATACGTTTTCAAATACACCTTGGGCGGCCAAAATAGATAGGACCACCTGTCGCAGGTGTCGTCTTAAATGCCAAAGACCACCTTAAGGTGGTTGGCATTTGGAGTGGAATTAGAAAATTTAATACGCATCACGACTTACCCTTTCGGGGTAGCGAGAGACTTGGGTTACTAAAAATATTAATGTAATATTGTAGGACTTTAATACACCAATTGAACTAGCCCCTTGCTAAGTACATTTAAGACTGTTAAGGGTACTAGTTAATGGATTTTAATGGAATGTATACTTGTTATATGTAGATAAATACATATAAAATACATAAATTGACGACCTCCTCCGCGATCGGTTAGCAACCTGAACGCTAATCGTGAGATCCTGGTTTCGATACCCGATGGAGGTAGAGTTATGAACTACGCTTTTCTACTGTTCTTCTTCTGTTCTTCTGTTTTCTACCACTGTTCTTCTACTGTTCTACTGTTTTCTACCAGTAGGTATGGTTGTTGATTATATATGCTATGTGTGTATTTATCTATGTATAATAAGTATATATTTCTTAAATATACGTTGACTAGTACCCTTAACAAAAGTCTCCAATGAACTTACCAAGGGGCTAGTTCTATTGGTGTAATAGTGTCCAAAATATTATATATCACCAAAACTTAATGGCGGGTTACTAACCCATTATAATAGATTCTCACTACCCCTAGTCCCTTAATCACTTTTTACATATAAAAGCAGCTAGATACAATGCTTTCACGTCCCAGTCTACCCCAGAACAGTATCTATTATTAATATTAAATGGCGCAGGCTTCGACGGCGAGTGACACTATCTGTTACTCGCAACTTCACCGCTTCCGGTTCCTACGTGTGGAAGCGCGGCTTAAATAACCTATTTTTAATCCTAATAACGTACATGCATTCACGTCCTTTAATCCCTTTCGGGGTGGACAGAACTTTGGATATACAATATTATCTAGGGGAATTTTTTGCTTGAATATTGGGGGATGTGATGTCCTTTGAACATTGAAGACAGGTTGATAGCCTATCGCCTAATAGATTTCATTCTACTAGAATGTCAGCTAGTTAGCATGCCTTTTTTGTCTCAGCTATCTTATAAGGTAGGTTTTTTTACTTTCGGCGCTTTTCTTCTGCTTTCCAGTCTGGTTGATGATTATATGTGCTATATATGTATTTATCTATACATATATGATAAGTATATATTAGTTAAATGTACGTTGATTAGTACCTTCAACACAAGTCTTAAAAGTACTTAGCAAGGGGCTAGTTTAATTGGTGTAAAAATGTCGTACAATATTATATTATACTTCTTGATATATTATATTAATTCATGTATGAGTGTCAATAAAGCGAAGGTTTTTCAAGATCGGCACAAATCCGTGATCTCTACCTACCTTTAACAGGTATTCAAGCGTCTTGTGTATGTATGTATCAATTCACGACCTTAATATATCCTATCCCATAGTTACAATATTTCCGTCCCTAACCAGCACAATATTGAAACGTTGTTTACCAATAACCTAGTACCTAACAATGCCTAAGTCTGAGCTAGGCTCATTTTTAGGGCTTCCTGCACGTATAATCCATTAAATTTGTTAGTGTTTGTTGGTATGCGACGCCGAATAACTTAATTAAGTTATGGTGCTTAGTGCTTGCATCGTATGTGCGTGTAGCATACAAATGTGTATGTATGTAAATGCATGCTATACAAGTGGCGGCATGCTATATGATGTAGCCCAGTGGGTAAGACCTCTGCCTTCTTATAGAAAAGGTCCTAAGTTCGAATCCTAGTTCTGACATGTACCAATGAATGGAATTAAACATATGTGTATAATTTACAGTCGCTGACGATGAGGGAAAACATCATGAGGAAACCAGCCTATCCAACGGGATAGGTAATAGCCAGTGCCTATATACAGCGCTAAGGTTCACTATATATTACGGGTGTTGTGTATCAAGTGAAACGCGGGCTTCGAATGAGCCATACCTAACATGCCTTCGAAATTTCAGAGATGAGCACTCAAACCTCTGACTACCAAGCCACAATAAAAAGGGAGTGTGTATACACAAGTCGTGAACCGTATGTTATGTTATATATGTCTATCAACAGACAAGCATATATTAATTTTATTTGTGTATCTGTGAATTCTTCTCAAGGAGGGTCTAAGAAGCTTGAAGAACAGAAGAGCATGTATGAGAAGGTTAATGGGTGTGAGTGAAGCAAGAGAGATTTGTCACCCATTCAAGGTGGCTATCAATCGTCTCTGCCTATCCGTTAGAGACGTAGAGGCGTGAATATGTATTGATGTATGCATGTGTAAATAGATACCTACTTATCTAAAGGAACAGATAATAGTTAGTGCTTGTAAATGGCGATATCGCTTACCATCTGTCACATTGAGTACTGACTATCTGGTCAACACGTGGACTCGAGGTGGTCATAGAATTACTACCTTCGCAATTACATATGGACATATAAACCTTAACTATACCACAAGAGTAAATGATCAAGAAGTACCTACAATATGTATTTAAAGTTGCTAAGACTAACTTTAGATCTCTGTCTATACTCTACAAGATTCAAGTCGTTAGATAAGTGGTGACCAAGGCCAAATATATTGTCTAAGTCTAAAAATAGTTAACTAGATTCGTAGACGAAAACAATTTACTAGGTATCTAGTGCCTAAGAGATTACCTAGACATGACGTCATTACTAAAAGACCTAACACATCACGGCTGTAAACCAGAATGGGATAGACAGGGAATTAACACTATGTTTGCATAAATATACTCATACTTCTCGACGTTTATTCCTTTCAGTGTAATTTGAAACTGAAAGACGTTAAATCTATGGTCACTTCTAGCATGAATGTTGGTGTTGTAAAGTCTTAAGAAAGATTGGTGACTAGTTACTAGTCCATCGCTTAATAGATGATGTTTCCCCTTAATCGCCTTTTACGACATTTCGATATTTTCATTTAGGTAAAAGGGCAATTATGATTGACTCACAATCTGACACATTGAATACTGATTATTTGGTCAACACGTGGGTTTAAGGTAGCCATAGAATTACTACCTCCGCAATTACGAAGATTGACACTCGAACGTCTGACTACCTCACAAGGCATACATACTTAAATATACATTCACGTCCTTTAATCCCTTTCCGGGTGGACAGAACCTTGGAAACACGAAAACATCTTCTTAGTCACTTATAGTATATTAGTATTTTGATGTAATATGAAATATTTGTGAGCTAGCCTATCATTCAATATATGCTATATACTAGTCCCTTAGTCGCCTCCTACGACATGCCGGGAAGAACGGCAGCTAGTTAGCATTCTTTTCACGTCGTGAAAGTGTTAATAAAGGACTACAAAAGTGACAAGTAGTAGGAAACTATGTCAGTATAAAGTCGAAGTGAAATACCTAATCAAGCTAAAAGCTTAGTGATACGCCGCCTAGACTTATTTTAGGTCATACAGGGACCTAGGGAATGCAATTAGAACCTAAGCCAACATGCCATATGGTATGCTATATGTAGACAAACGCGTTCACGACCATTAACCTTTGCGGGGTAGTTAGAGTTGGACGGGGTAGGCTACGTAGAACTTATACAGATCAAATTACAAGGTGTACGTAGTATAGCTCAGTTGTTTGGGTCTTGACTCTGTATCAGTGGGTACAGGGTTCAAATCCCGCTTGAGCATGTACCAAAGGAAATGAAGTTTAATGAAATTCTATGTACATTTTCGCAATAAAAACACATTTACGAAATGCGTCGAATTTTACGGTGAGGGAAAACATCGTGAGGACACCTACCTGTTCGTCGAACAGGTAATAGTTAATATTTGTAAATGGCGACATGGTTTACCACCTCTTTATTTGAGTACTGACTATCTGGGCAACACGTGGGTTCGAGGTGGCCATAGAATTACTACCTCTGTAATTGCGGAGATGGACACCTGAACCTCTGACTACCCCGCAAGGGTTAATAGTCGTGAGCGCGTATGTTTTGTTCGCCGCCCAATTGATATCATTTACCCCTAGTCCCTTAGTCGCCTCCTACGATACACCGGGAAGAACGGCAGCTAGTTAGCATTCTTTTTACGTACCAGACTAGCTCGGGACTAACATTACCTATATTATGACTCCGAAATTCTGTCCACTTTAAAGGGTTTAAAGGACGTGAATGTATATGCATATGTTGTTACACGTTTTAGTAGTATTTAAATATGCAACTCAAGTCCGCATTTTGAATAAAGGTGGGTAGGTACTTGGGAATAAAGACATTAAAATTCGTGACACATACCATTGACACGTCCATTTCGAGTGTACTTAGCTTGTTAATGGATAAAAGAACATATAAACATACATACATACACATTCTAAACATACAAACTAAAAATAAGATTGATATTGAATACAACGGTGAGGGAAAACATCGTGAGGAAATCTACCTGTTCCCCGAACATTTACATACATATACAAACATACACATCACGCCTGATTCCCTGTAGAGGGGTAGGCAGAGATCATGGATCCCCATTTGTCCCACTGACAGACCACTTTCGCTTCATTGACACTCATACATCTTCTCATACACACTCGGCGTTAATAAGGACTTCCAACGTAACCATTTTTCAACATCCTTAAAACATATAGATCAAAAAATAATATTGACTATGATTAATTTTAACGGTAAGGGAAAACATCGGGAGGAAACCTGCCTATTCCTCAGGATAGGTAATCGTCAGTGCCTATATATACAGGGTGACAGATTCATCACTGGCAAAATTTTAACCTGGCTATCAGTAGCACCTGTAGAACCCATTTTCATAATAAAAAGGATAGGAAATTTTTGGAAATTTTGGACAATTTTTTTAATTTGCATTTTAATTTTTCAATAACATATGGGTACCCTATTTACCCACTACTTACCAAGGTCATGTTCATTCATAAATTGTAAGTTTACATTCTATGTAATTATCTATGGTACTCTTGTGTTTGTGGACCAGGATAGCATCTTGAATGAAACTTTTTTCATTATTGAGACAGTGTTTTCACAGGTCAGGAAGCCAATAGAACATACTCAAGTGGTTTCCATTAAACATTAATTCCGACAATGTTACGCACTATTCTTTTATTTAATCCAAATTATCATCACTGCACACAATAACACAACATGAACATTAGCCGGTTATGGATTGTACTTAACTTAATCGCGTCATTACTCAATGCTGGTTACTAATTAATCTCCCTTTAGTTTACGCTTTGATAAGTTCTTTAATACATTTGATTCCAAATTTCTGTTTTATTTCGATAATTATAACCTCGAAACCACTTCAATAATTAATTTCATTTCCACTAAAGTATGAATTTTCATTCACATAACTAAACCACGTTTTACTTTCACATCATTAATAAACATCATCCACGATTATTGTACTATGAAATAGCAATTTAACATAAAATTATAAATTCAGACGATAAACAAACAAAAATACTTTTAACCGCCATAGCATTGTGTTTTTTTTATTTACACACAAAGTGCATAAGCCATACAGCCAAATCTTAAGAAACAAACAGACGGACAAGACAAAATGATGTTTTTCCATAGCATTGTTAAAATGACGACAAACATAGTCAAATAAATAAATTAACCACAGATAAAGATGAAGTAAAGATCGCGTCATACAGCCAGGGTGAAGTGCATTACATTTCATACTTTCGACTTACTACGAGCATAAATATTTAAATATTTTGTATGACTAATTAATAAATATACATGAGATGAAGAATAAACAATGATAAGTAAATCATGAATAATAAAATTGTTTATTTCACTTATGTACTATTTTATCACTACTAATATCATGTACTTTTTAAGACATGTAACCAGGCCATTAAATTAAAAAGTAAAAAAATTACTCTATGTTCAATTGTTTATGTATCTGTCAAAAATTTCAACGAACGAACGATAAAACGATAAAAAGTTATGAAATTATTTGTTATTAGTTATAATAACTATCGATATGGATTAAAATGAACAAAGATCGAAGAACTAGTGAAATGGAATTGTTTTTAGCATCACGTACAATGAATGTGTGATGAAATCGATGTGTTTTGATAATTTTCATTGGTGGCATGTAATGTTCAACCAACTTTTATGTTTTTGTGTATTAAACAGCAGGTAAGCCGTAGTGATGATTAATGACGACTTTTCTTCAAACCCTTGTTCGGCATTGGGTACAACAGAAATAGAGTTTTGTAAAAAAATTTAGATTTTTACTTGGATATTTTGTTGTTGATAGTTTTTAGTTTTGTTGTTGATAGTTTTTTGTTTTGGGTGTTGAAAGATGTTTAATTGGATGAGAACTTATGAATGAAATAATGTAGGGAGTCCATGTATTCTGAATTGGCTCCCAAACTTTGAGGTGGCTTTTCTCCATATTTTTGTACTGGAGGGTACTAAAGTAATTACGCCAGGCCGCATAATTTTGATCATATAATCTACCCTTGAAGTTTTGCCAGTGATGAAAATTTCACCCTGTATATCTATATAACTTTGGGTGCTATCTATCTAGTGATACGCGGACTTCGAATGACCCATACCTAACATGCCTTCGAAATTTCGGAGATGGACACTCAAGCCTCTGACTACCCCGCCATAATAAAAAAGGGAGTGTGTATACACAAGTCGTGAAGCGTATGATTATGATTTAAAAACATAATATATACACGACGACCTCCGAGGTACGAATGGGTAACCATCTGAACGCTAATCGTGAGGTACCAAGTTCGATTCCCAGATCTTTTATATAATATCACGCTGCAATCTTTAGGAGACAAAACATATTGGAAGAAATGGAAATAATTAATGAAAATTCTTTTTTGGTATAAAGTTATTTCGTCCGCATTTAGAAACTTAAAATAAGTGATTGTTCTTTTATGAATAACTAGTGACCCGCTCCGGCTTCGCATGGGTATACAATATATAGCCTACTCCACTATTTAATGAATGTTATTATACACATGAACCTTCCTCTTGAATCACTCTATCTATTTAAAAATACCGCATCAAAATCCGTTGCGTAGTTTCAAAGATTTAAGCATACTAAGGGACATAGGGACAGAGAAAGCGACTTTGTTTTATACTATGTAGTGATGATGTCCAAAATAACTATTTCACTTAGACGAAGATGCAAACACTACTAGTATTAAATACAACTATTATTATTTATATAAATACATGGATTCGCGTCCTTTATTCCCTTTCAGAGCGGACAGTACCTTAGAGACATGACAAACATCTTGCTCACTTATTAGCATATATTAGGGTTTGATGTTATATGGAACATTGGTGACAGGTTGCTAGCCCATCGCCCAATAGATTCCTTTTACCCCTACTCCCTTAGTCGCCTCCTACAACACACCGGGAAGAACGGCAGCTAGTTAGCATTCTTACGTCCCTAACTAGTACATGTATACAACTCAAATTATTCACTTTGATATTTCGAGAACCGACTTTTATGTGAAGCCTATCTAATCATGGATTCTCTGTCCATACTCCACGTGTTTCCTCAATCGTGTGTCGTTAGGATTCTGATTGACAGGTTGCCAGGAAGTCGCTTTACCTATTCGTGGAGGCTAGAAAAGTTGGCAGATGAATTAGTTCCTTTGTCTTCAAGGATTATTTGGTTTAAAATAATAAAGTGTATCGGTGTAGGTATATGTATGTATTAATTTGTATAGGTAGAGTAATTCAGGTAAGTATGTACTTAAAAAGAGAGACTTATAATCATAGAATGGAGGTTCTTATGGTAAAACAAAATTTTATATGAAACAAATAACATATAGTATATCTTTATTAATTATCCACATATTTCCATATATTTTATACTTACGTAAAATAACCAAGCATTCATAGATGGAATAAGAGTTTTATAATTTAATATTATATGACTTATTTGTATTTATTATTACTTATGTATATTGTAAATTTATGTGAATGCTAAATAAAATTACCATCGGAATAATATTACCTACATTCATCAATACAAGTTCATACAAATATGTAATTGTCAAACTATTACCTATCTATTACCAAAACACAAATTCAAAATCTTCTAACACTAAATAAAATAAAAACAATCTACTAACGACGCCCATTCCCCACAAAACAATTGGACAACCAATAACAGCTGCGTGACAAATTGCCGAAAAATTCCGACCAATCACGCACCGTCTAATCTTTTTCTAATGGTCCAACGGCCAATCAGGTGGCAGTCAAATTTTTTGCCCTTGCGCGGGAGTTGTCTAATGGCATAGACCAATATGGCGGACCAAAAAATGAATAGATAAAGTATGATGCTATTACGCTTATGACATTATACCTACTTATTTATAAACAAATGTTTATTAAAAAGAACTATAATAATAATATTGATATATCTAATCTATTTAGGAAGGTACCTATTTAACTTATATTGCGATAGATTTTATTGTCATAATGTTTGTTGTATGTTTTTCTTCAGGTACTAAAATTATTGTCTGTCTGTTACCAATATACAATATGAAAACGTGGTTTTAATAACCTATTCGTATATTGGTTAGTACAATACATATGTAATGTATGGATTTTAGTTTAAATTAAATATTTATTGGTTAGTTTAAATTGTTTCTATTTAATCTAATATACCCATACTAAGTAGCTAAAAGATATAATAATTCGTTATTATTAGTTCTCATAAATACCCACTAACATACGTAATAAATTTATTATAACCTTATTTAGGTATATAATTATTCATTACAAACTTTTTACCAAATACTTTTTGGTTCCATCCCCCCTCCATTCACTCCTACGCATCCAAATTTGAACATCGTTAGATGATTGGCCAAGAGAATGCCGCCATTTGCCAATACTTTTTTTGCGAAGCAAGGATAACCGGTTTAGAGGAAGCCATTAAATAAATTGTTTTTTCCTCTTTGTACTCAGTTTATTATTCAAAACTTGTAGCTTAGAATCTAAAATGGCATCGTAATTTATTGAGGTCCGCGGCTCTGTTTGTTCCGGTTTGGAATTGTGCCTTTATTTATATCTTTTGTACCTACGTAGGTAGTAGTAAGTTAATGAGAACATTTTGATTGAAATAACTTATTTTACAAAAATAAGACATGCGTTACCTTACTTTATTCGAAGAGGTGGACGGAATATCGAAGCATTTAGACCATTCTGTCACTTTCGCTTAGATAGGTATAACCCTATGTAACAAATATATAACTTACAATTTCATAAGGGATAACACATCGCTAAAGTAAATAATTTATAAGGTTGATAGGTACTTAAATTAATCAAATAACTGATACATTTGGCCCGGCCCGGCCCAGTGGTAAAGCAGATGGTTACTAATCACATAGATAAATTTAATAGGTTTTGAATTACCACTAGGAACATATCTGTAGGCACATACATATCTCCTTATATACCTATTAACTAACTTATTAAGCTATTTACCGTACTTAACTTCATAAAATCTATCTAGATTCTAGAAATAAATCGACAAACAAGTCCCCTTTCCACTAAAGCACAAAGTAGGTTTCAGAGAAAGGAGGTCGTGAGATCAGAACACATTTTTGGCATAATGAGAACTCGTTTCATTGACCTTTCTGAAATGGAATTAATAAAAAACAGCCAAACATTATGTGCGGACAATAAACGTCTTTATTTAGTTCTTATCTGGTGTAGATAAGGACGGTTTTTGTTTGCCGTATCTCCGGAGCCTTGGTATGGGCGCCGCTGACATACGGACGGGCTTACTACGGAAGTTAATTCGATTGTATTTAAATCGACCTTTATTTTAATGGTGAAATTATTGGACTTACTGTAATAATAGATAGCATGAGATAATACGATTAAAGTTAATATGCATGGCGATTTTTATATCTCAGCTGATAAGACCTGATTTTTTTTTAATTTGCAAAATAATTCTATTGTTCTTTACTTCTTAACTTTTTAGGTAGGTACTTCATATCTGTGACAGTTGCAATAAAAATGTATTTTTCCAACAACTTCAAATCCATAAACGCTTGGAAGATACCTAAACCTTCATACAACTCATCACTAACCTCAAATTCTAGCTAGTCATAGGAACTAGAAATAAGTAATAAAAGACCGGTCATAATTTAAGTTCTTTCTCATTATATCAAATTAGACTTTTTATTACCTACAATACAAGTACCTACTTATTTGCAAACTTTCCCCGCCTCAATGGTAAGCCCCAACCTCCTCGGTTGAACGACCTTTTTGGCGGGCGCGTGACGTCACGGCCCTAACCTGCCTCAAGCGTGGCCTTGAAAATGCAATTTTGGCATCCGCCATCTTGTTAAGCGGGTTTCTTTGTTTCTGGAACGAATAAAGAATTAGTTGTTGGGAGCGTCAATGGATATTGTTTGTTATATAAGAAGGTAGGTTGTATGATTTGAAATAATGGTTTTGTTGTGGTTATTAGGTAGGTTTTATTGGTAGCAATATTAATGTTAGGTATCTTTTGAAATTATCAATGGGTTACCTACCCTAGTTTCTAATAAGCATGCAATTATTAGATTTTCAAAAGAATAACAAAACTAAACTAAATCGCTAGGAAGCTACTTATTAATTTCGGTCACATATTTTAATAGGTAGGTACATATTTCAGTTGACCTGCCAAGATTTTGTTGACATGTATCTATATCAGTCAGTAATCCCTCAAAATTTCGAGATTCATACAAAACACAACCGACTCAAATTCGATACAACGACACGTTTCTAGCATGTAAATTTTGGCTAAATACCTACCTATAGTTTAAAAATACCATATTTCCAGGCGATAGTATCGAAAACTCGATTCAGTTAGGCCTAGGAATCAGAGCGTGCTTTGTGGTCGGCCATTCAACTGCCATTCGGCGTATTTCAATAGATGCGTCATACAAGAGATAAGGGACTGCAACGAGTTTGACAATGAATCGATACTTTTTGCGTGCTCGCGTTTAATGTAGAGATAAGTTAGTAGGTATTTAATACTAGAAAGAAAGGTATATATTTACGTAATTCGACGTAGCTTTGTTTGGGACTTGACTGTATCAGTGGGTACA
The DNA here is from genome assembly GCA_030578115.1 of Leucoptera coffeella. Lineage (NCBI taxonomy): Eukaryota > Metazoa > Arthropoda > Insecta > Lepidoptera > Lyonetiidae > Leucoptera > Leucoptera coffeella. The sequence goes on from JAMBLF010000509.1 coordinate 111,679, forward strand.
GGGATCAGATCCCGCTTGAGCGTGTACCAATGGAAATTAAGGTTAATGAATTTTTATGTACATTTAAGTTATAACATTTTTACGAAATGTATCGAATATTACGGTGAGGGAAAACATCGTGAGGAAACCTACCTGTTTCCCGAACAGGTAATAGTCAGTGCTTGTAAATGGCGACATGGCTTACCACCTGTCACATTGAGTACTGCCTTGGTCAACGCGTGGGTTCGAGGTGCCCATAGAATTACCTTTGCAATTGCGGAGATGGAAACCTGAACCTCTGACTACCCTGGAAGGATTAATGGTCGTGAACGCGTTTGTCTTAGTTTTTTTTGTATATCTACTGTCATTTTTGTTGTGGTTGTAATGTTATAAGAAACATTGGTGACAGGTCCTAGTCCTAGTCCTAGGCAGCTAGTTAGCATTCTTTTACGTCCCAGACTAGCATGGGACATCCCATACTAAATTTCGATACGAAAGACATATAACTGACTCCATTTTTGACGACCTCCGTGGCGCGATCGGTTAGACACCTGAACGCTAATTCGTGAGGTTCCGGGTTCGATTCCCGGTGGAGGCAGAGTTAAGAACTACGCTTTTCTACTTCTTTCGAGTCTGTTCGTTGATTATAAATGCTATATATGTATTTATCTATATGTAATATGTATACATTTCTTAAATATAAGTTGACTAGTACCCTTAACACAAGTCTTAAATGTACTTACTTACCAAGGGGCTAGTTCAATTGGTGTAATAACGTCCTACAATATTATTATTATTAATTTCGATACGAAATGCATATAACTGACACCATTCTGATATCAACGAGTGCAAAGTAAACAGAGCAAATGTATCAATTAGTGTAACGGCGCATCTGTTTTTGTGTGTCAATGCACCCCTGTGACATTGGCAGTCGTAATTACATACACATCACGCCTGATTCCCTGTAGAGGGGTAGGCAGAGATCACCGATCCTGACAGACCGCTTTCGCTTCAGTGACACTCATACGCCTTTAACACACTCGGCGGTTATAGGTACTTCTAACGTCACTATTTTTCAATATGGTGTTTATCTGACTGTCTTAATAATAATAATATTGTAGTACGTTATTACACCAATTGAACTAGCCCCTTAGTAAGTACATTTAAGACTTGTGTTAAGGGTACTAGTTAACGTATATTTATGAAATATGTACTTATTATATATGGATAAATACATACATAATCAACGACCAGACTGGAAAGCAGAAGAAAAGCGTAATTCTTAACTCTGCCTCCACCAGGAATCGAACCCGGGACCTCTCGCGCCACGGAGGTCGTCACGGATGTCTTATTACATGCCCCTACGTATACCCCTTTCAGTTAGGAGTCGTGAAGTAATATTTCTTCAATGTTTACGTTAGGTATGAAATGTATGTAAGAGGTATTTGTAGGTGAGATGGACAGAATTGTAAGGTAATAAGGTTTAATATATTTATATTAGTGACATGGATTGTTCATGTTATTATGTGTGGGGTAGTCAGAGACTTTCGTGCAAAAGTTCGTAATATACTTGGGTAATTTGAGATGAATGTCGTACATATATTATATTCACATCCTTTAATCCCTTTCGGTGTAGACACAACTTAAGAGACACGATAATATTTCCTCGGTCCTTTCTTAGCATGCATATTGGGATTATGAACTTATATGGAACATTGATGACAGGTTGCTAGCCCATCGCCCTATATATTCCATTCACCCCTAGTCCTTTAGTCACCTCCTACGACATGTCGGGAAGAACGGCAGCTAGTTAGCATTCTTTTTACGTCCCAGACTACATAAACTTCTTTCATATACTTCTTTACATTTTAAATCTGTTTTGAGGTCATGAGCCGATTTGCAGTTATCTGAGATTTTTATCAGTACTTTACTATATAAACATTTAATACTAGTATTTGAATATATTGTAATCAGCTGGCTGCTGTCGTATGTCATAGGAGTAAAATCTGGTACAAACACTTTGACGACGAATCATTCTAATAGGGTATTCAGAAGTTCGAGTGTCCATATCAGCTCTTGCGAAGGTAGTAATTTTATGGACACATCGAACCTACGTGTTGACCAAGTCAGTACTCAATGTGACTGGTAAGCCATGTCGCCATTTACATGCACTACGTATTACCTGATCAAATATTGATTATTCTATTTATGAATAATGATGTATATCTTTGAGGTTCTGTCCACCCTGAAAGGAATTTTAAGACATATACTGTATCTATAGGTATTTAAATTTTAATGTTTACGAAACGTTTTTTATCAGTACATATTTTACTATACAGCAAACATTAATTATGATATCTCTATCATAATGAAATCTGATTCATTGTATTACGTGATTCAGACATACTTATATACGCCGAGTGTGTATATAGAGGTATATAGATGTTAATATGAATATGTTATATAGTATAACCTAGGTATTAGGATTGTAATGGCATTAATATATGTATAAAGTTAATGGGTGTGAGTGAAGCAAGAGAGATTTGTCAGGATCGTTCCAGGTGGCGATCGATAGTCTCTGCCTATCCCGTTACGGATGTAGAGGCGTGTCTATATGTATGTAAGTTAGTAAAATGTTACTAGTTATTATTTATATTTTCTATTCACCTCTAGTGTTTTAATCGCTTGATATGGTATGAAGAAATGTAATTAGTTTTACCTTCAATTTAACTTTTGTAAGTATCATAGATTACCCTAACATTTTATTTTCCTATAACCTATTAACCATTCATTATTATTCACTAGGGATAAATATAATCTATTGGGCGATAGACTAGCAACCTGTCCCCAAAATTCCATTATGACATCACAACCCCAATATTCACGCTAAACAGTGACCTAGCAGACATATCCTAAGTTCTGTCCACCCCGAAAGGGATTAAAGGACGTGAATATATAAGTATATTTACAATAACAAAGTCCAAAGTCCGAAAGAAAACTTTTAAAGGCGAGGCAAAGATCCGAGGCATTCAGCCAGTGTCAATGGCCGCGATTCGGCGTATGTCGGCGGCGAATCCATTAAGCGTTGGCTAAGGTCAGTTACATTACATTTGGGGGCGCCGATTCTGCTTATCAATGAAATTCAGGGTTAATAGTAAATGTGCAAGGTGATAAGAGTTGTAAACGGTGTTGTGAAGGTGACTTTTGGGATTAAGTAATAATATTTTAGACATTTGCGATGTTTATTCGTTTTACAGGACAACGGGGAAATTGAGTATTGCAATTTGCAATATGGCCGGAACGTCGGATAAAAAAGTTATGTATATTTTGTGTTCATACTTAAATATTTTATCTATTGTTTGTCAACGAAGTCAGTAGCTCAGTGAAAGTTGAAATTACAAATATTTATTTTCGGAATAATATTTCAATATTTCAATTGTTATGCCAAATTGGCTAAATATGTTCGCTGTGGCACAGGCTTTGGGATAAGATTTCGATCCTCAACTGTAACAAACCGAAGAACAAGGAAGAGAAGTATTGGAGCTTCAACCTCGTTTTTCTTCGGTTGTAGCGGCTGGCGGCGTTGGCATAACCATGGCGACGGAATAACAAGAAGTGCAAACGCTTTGGCATCAGTGTTTGTACTATCACCGACATAATCTTACTGGTGAATGGAATTTTAAATAAATTAAAAAAACTTACTTAAACTTACATACATATCACGCCTAATTCCTTATACAGAGGTCTCTAGCATCAGGGATTCCCATCTGTCCCGATCCTGACAACCCACTTTCGCTTCATTGACACTCATACACGTGTATCTAATATATTTTTATTTACTCTTTCCACCATGTTGCTAGGAGAATCGGGCCGAAGGGTGACTCGATTGGTTCGTGTGGCGACCCTTTTACTTTCGCCTCGTTTTGGTCGCTTTGTGCCACACTGCGGGTTGGGGACTACTTTTGTATTGGACTCCATCGTTCATACATACGCAGTCATACTTAAATACTTTAGTACCTTTATAATTACTAACGCAGTTCTGGTTTTAAGAGATTCGCGATTTATACTCATGATTAATAACTAACGGGACTTATCATGTAAGTTTTTATATAATGAATTTACCTTTATTATTAACCCGACGTTTCAGCTACGTTACAGCAGCCATTAATTCATTCCAACGTCGGGTTAATAAAGGTAACTTTATTATATAAAAACTAACACGATAAGTCCCGTTAGTTATTAATCAAACTAACGCAGTTGTATATACATACACTACTCGGTCGTTCCCCTGTAGAAGGGTAGGCAGAGATCACGGATCCATATCTGTACAGTTCCTAACAAAAAACTTTCGATTAATTGACACATATACCTCCTCATTTACACTCGGCGTCCTTTTAACATCACCGTTTTTCAATGTTTTTTTTTTAATTTTTATCTTTTTTAAGGGGGTTGTGATGATTTTAAAAAAGGACAAAAGACAAACACGTTCACCACCACTAACCCTTATGGGCTAGTCAGAGGTTCAGGTTTCCATCTCCGCAATTGCGAAGGTAGTTCTATGGATGACTCTAACCCACGTGATGATATTAATATGGAATATTAGTAACAGGTTGCTAGCCTATCTACTTATACCGAAATCTTCAGTAACTTATATTCTCACACCTTTAATCTTTTTCAGGTTGGACAGAATCTTGGAAACACTAGATTTCCTAGGTCTTTTATAACATAACTATCGGGGTTGTAATATCATTGAAATGTATTTATAAATCTAATGCGGAGAAAGGCAGCTAGTTAGTCATATTTACGTCCCAGACTAACTCAGTAGAAAAAAGAACAACAAACGCATTCACGACTATTAACCCTTACGGGGTAGCCAGAGGTTCAGGTTTCCATCTCCGCAATTGTGAAGGTAGTAATTCTATGGACATCTCGACCCCACGTGTTGACCAGATAGTCAGTACTCAATGTGACAGGTGGTCAGCCATGTCGCCATTCACAAGCACTGAACTAGCTCAGTAGGTACTCTAAATACATCTGAATATATAGGAAGTGATTGTATACATGAAATACTAAAACAATTATTATAAGTATAACAACGTTAATGTTTTGAAAACTTTACATATAAAAGAGTTGTATTGCAAAGTAATATTTACTATTGATTCATTTATAGTTATATTACAGCAGTCTGATTAACCAATGCTGTAATATGATTCTCTAGGGTGATGTGTTAGCAACCTGTCACCATTACTTACTTACATAAGTCTATATATTAAGTTACATACATACACATCACGCCTGATTCCCTGTAGAGAAGTAGGCAGAGATCACGGATTCCCATTTGTCCTCTGACAGACCATTTTCGCTTCATTGACACTCATACATCTTCTCATACACACTCGGCGGTTATAGGTACTCCTAACTTCACCCTTTTTGAATATAGCGTCTATATATGTATATACAGAGATCTAGATTTAGTAAACAAACACTTGAAAGCACTTATTAGTGTTTACGATTAAGTTATAGGAATTATGTTTCTTAGAAATTAACTTAATATATTATGTAAGTTATAGCGTTGCGACTGAATTCCGTATTAGAGTAGGCAATGAAGATGTATGAGTGACAAATGGGGATCCGTGATCTCTGCCTACCCCTCTACAGGGAATCAGGCGTGATTTGTATGTATGTATGTAGATCTCTGTATGACCTAGGCACTAATTTGAACCTATTGATTAGCCATACGATAGGGCTAGAATTCAAAGTATTAATTTTTTTTAAATAACTTAGTTTATAGAATATTTTTGACATTAACATTGGTGACAGCTTGTTAGCCCATAGTAAAAGTATGTTATGATGAATGATAGTATATTGAAAAAAGGAATATATATGAGTGAAGTGGAAGGGTGGTTGCGTAGGGGTCGCCCCAATAAGACATATGACTGTCAGATGAACATATTGAAAAAGGGTGGCTTTACAAGTACTTACAACCGCCGAGTGTGTATGAGGCATGGATGGAATGAAGCGAAGCGGTTTGTTAGGAAGAAAAATGGTGTGTGATCTCTACCTACCTTCGTAAGTTACAACGTAGTGTTCCTGATAAGACATACATTCATACACTTCTGTATGTATGAAAGTGTGTATGTATGTAACCTATATCTAAAAAAAGTTGAGCAAAACAGGTCAATGCATCTTTGCTTTAAACAGTCAATTGCCTTTACTGATAATAAATACAATCATTTTATAGTACGTACTTACCTATATACTTATATCACGGTTGTTATCCCTTGTGGGGTAGTCAGACTTTCATATGCGTCTAAATTGCGAAGTAGGTCATTTGTAGTTACATTGAAATTGGACTTTAATTTTTGTTATTTACCTTTCAAAGTGACAGGTGATATTTCTCATCGTTGTGTAAGTATTGTAGGTACATATTAATACCTAGTTTATATACGTATAGACAAGTATGTAAGTATACGTAATTAAAACATACATACATATACATCACGCCTGATTCCCTATAAAGGGTAGGCAGAGATCACAGATCTCCTTTTGTCCCGATCCTGACAGACCACTTTCGTTTCATTGACACTCATACATCTTCTTATGCATATTCGGCGGTCATCCTTTTTCAATATAGCATCTATCTGACTGTCTTATGTCAATTAAAACTTCATCTTTCATATCTTTAATTATGTTTAAAAGGGCAATTAATAGCTTAAATACTTATTATGTAACCTTGAACATAAAAACTATTTAGAATGAAAGTCTCATTACCAATTTGACAGTTGTCGAAATTTTGCCGCTCAAAATCAGGTGTCAAACGCAGACACATAACAGGCCGAGAGCATTCGTATTTCATCCAAGTGTTCTGTTACCGCGATGCATTCTGTTACGTAGCCGCGTGAACTTGCCGTAGGTACTCCGAACTATGAATGTCATTGCTCAGTCAGTGCAACCGGCGTAATCACCTCGCGTGCACGCCAAAACGTCAACCGCGTAAATAAAAAAGAAAACTGTCACACTGACATCTAGCGCCCAGTGACGTTTCATATTATAAAAATGTGAATAAACAATTGCATTTTGGCGCGTGTTACAACTAATGCGTATTTTGTGTAAAAAAATGTGTTTGGAAACCATGCGTGCGCGGTTAAAGATGGTTTTCGAAAAGTGAATGTCGCTTTAAATATTCGAACGGTTAGCGGAAAATTGAGCTAGCTAGCGGTGTTTTTTCCAAGTTACAACCTAGGACAATCAACGTTGAGCTCAGTTGCGCGGGCGCCTGATGAGAGAGCGTTTCTGCGCCGCCCGCCACGAAATATACACGAAAATTCATGATATTACGAACTTCCACCGTGAATTTATTCACTCAGTGCAATATAGGGATATTCTAGTGTATTATTGAGTATTTTTACTAAGATATTTGCTCAATTTGTGATAACTATAGTGCCTTTACGTACAAATACTAAGTGATATTAAGTGCAAATTTTGACTTGTTGTTATGGACCCCTATTTTAAAGGATCTACGACTTTCTTATGGATGTGACCAGAGAATCTTTTGTTACGTGAGTTTTTTTAAACTATTTACTACCTATATTTATTGTATACCTACCAAAAACATATGTTTGTGAAAAACATACACAAGTTTCGTAAATCAAGGTGATTAACCCCTAGGCCCGTCCTGCATAAAGAGAAATTCACCTGAACTTTTCAACATTGAACAAATTCGCATTATCTCTGTTATAATGAACTTGATCACACTAAAGTGAGTCAACCAGCGTTGCATTCCGGTTAGTGCATTCAAGGCTACGACTAGCAACTTCATACTAATTCAATATCAATGCCACTCTATGCGTCCTATTACCTAGGCGTTAGAGTTGTTTTTTGTTTGCCAAACACGTTTTGGGGTGAACAAATGCTTCTATTTTCGCATTTGGCGCTTACGTCGTTTTGTTCTTGGCCTTCCAGCGCTATCACTTAAGTTCATGCAAGTCTATTCTCACACATACATATAAATAAACATATTTTTAACATATGTGTGTGCTTGTGCAGGCGCATTAAGGCAGCAATTTTAACATTTTTTTATCATTTCCAAGAATTTTGAGTTGAGTTTTTGTTTTCGCTTACTCTGTACCTAGTATACGCTTTTGGTTTCATTTAAGGCATTTTAGTCGGTAGGTACCTACATTTTTAAGTGTATTTAGCTTCTATTAGGTATTTCATCACTTCTGTTCAACTACATACATATATTCACGTATTTACCTCCCTAACGGGATAAGCAGAATCAAATTGTAGGTATAAAATATACGTTATCACATGATAGTTAGGACTAACCGGCTACCTAATTCTAGCATATCGTGAGAGGTGACTAAGGGACTACGGGTTTCTTAAGTATATTTGTTTCACCACAAATCATGAGATTTTTTCCACATCTTTATCTATACAATTTGTATAATGTTAGTATGTGCAATCTGAAGGACATTCCTTTACCTTTGTCGCATTTAACATTTTCTTAAGTATTAAGATGATGATAGTTTGGACATATTATACGGATGAATGATAGCAGGTTGACAAAAGAAATATATATGAGTGAAGTGGAAGGGCGGTTACATAGGGGCCGGCCTAATAAGACATATTATAACAGTCAGATAGACGCTAATTTGATAAAGGGTGACGCTAGGAGTACCTATAACCGCCAAATGTGTATGAGGAGGTGTATGAATGTCAATGAAGCGAACGTGGGTCTGTCAGGATCGGGACAAATAGGGATCTATGATCTCTGCCTACCCCTCTACAGAGAATCAGGCGTGATGTGTATGTATGTAAGATGATAAAGAAATCAATTCATCTCTAATTCCTTAGTCATCTCTACGGTACAAATACCGGAAATATTTCGCATTGTTATATTTATATGGGGGTATTTGTATATAGGTAGGTAATTACCACTAGATTATCCTTATCCGGGAGTGGAACCCAGGCAGTTTGTTGTAATATAAAAACCTCTTTACGATGTGGTCATTGTACCTCTAACTACCCCCTAAGTCATCCTGGCTCATTTAATTCTCACTCTAACTACCTCGAAAGCTAATACAGTCGTGAAGTTTATTATGTAATTACATGTACTCGTATATTTATTTACATAACTGTTATTGTAATAATTGTTACTCGAGTAGTATTGTATCATAAACTAGTTAGTAGTAACAAACTCCGTGGCGCGATTGGTTAAGCACCTGAACGCTAATCGTGAGGTCCCGGGTTCGTTTCCCGGTAAAGGTAGAGTTGAAATACGCTTTTCTTCTGCTTTCCACTCTGGTTATTGATTATGTATGCTATATATTCATTTATATATACATAATAAGAACATATTTCTTAAATATACGTTGACTGGTACCGTTAACACAAGTCTTAAATGTGATTACCAAGGGGCTAGTTCAATTAATGTAATAAAGTCCCTAATATATTATTATTATTAGTAACATGCAGTTAGTAATACATTACCATTCAACACGTTGAAGGCAACATAAAAAACCAACCTATTTTTTTGAATAAGCTATAGTCAGCACCTGTAGATAAGGACATGGACCACTACCTGCCACTTTGGGTGCTGGCTGGTAAAAATAGTATAACAGTAAATAGTTTAATATGTAGTAACTTATTATCATGTTAATTATTATTGGTTATGAATTCGACGTAGCTCAGTCTTTTGGGGCTTGACTCTGTATCAATGGGTACAGGGTTTAAATCCCATTTGAGCATGTACCAATGGAAATGAAGGTTAAGGAATTTCTATGTACATTTTCGTAATAAAAATACATTTAAGAAACGCGTCGAATACTACGGTGAGGCAAACATCGTGAGGAAACCTACCTGTTCGTGAAACAGGTAATAGTTAGTGCTTGTAAATGTAGTCTTGTTTTTGTTTTTTGGTTACGGAATAAAACCTTTTCAAAATCTCATAGGTTCTCTCCATTTTTACACATATTATTTCTTCGAACACCTTTATCGTATTTAGCGTAGCGGTTCAAATGACATTGTCCGGAAATTGAAAAAGAGTGACGTTAGAAGTAGCTAAAACTACCGAGTGTGTATGAACATGTGTACGAGTGTCAATGAAGCGAAAGTGGTTTGTCAGGATCGGGACGGATGGGGATCCGTGATCTCTGCCTACCCCTCTACAGGGAAACAGGCGTGATGTATGAAAAAACGTCGGGCAAAATAAAGGTAATCACATATCTTTATAAATTTATCGTGATATGACCCGGTCTCACATAATTAATAAAATGAGTATAAATCGCGAGTGTTTAAAAATAACTGTTGTATATAGCTAGTCTATTACTTAATAATGCCCCGTAGCCCTATTTTCTTTATCGTATCTCAAGAAAAGCCCAAAAGGCAGCCGTTTCTCATTTTATTTCCGTTTTTATCGATCAATTATATTTACCAAGCAGATATGTCTCCAAGGTCCTGTCCACCTCGCAATCATATAAATATATCTTCAAACGACCCTTTTTCAGTATCTACATGTACCTTAATAGCAAGACGCCCTAAATACCAGGTAGGTAGTGCAGCAATCGATCGCCTGTGCATGCCTGTCCGAAATTCACTGGTGAAATATTAAAAAGCCGTTTGGACATTTTTGTCGCCCGATCGATAATAGGGCTTAGAGGCGTAGCATGGAAGGAAGAATTTAGAATTAGATTTTAGATTTATTTAAATTCATGACATTGAAAATCGTGAGGGTTTTGGATCACTAACGAAGTATGTTTTGACATGCCTTCGTTTATGTTTATTATTTATAGCTTGTGACAGTTTCCGTATCGGGTGCTGTCGGAGGACCAGTGATGCAGCCTAGCTGCATCGTATACTGAGGCAGCACCTTTTCACTGCATCAAGGTTTCCATTTTATTTGATTATGTGTAATGTACAACCATTTTTATATGCTGTGTACAAAGTAAAATTACTTCACTAAATTATTTTTCTTTATTTCAATCTATCTTGTAATTGCTAGCCTGTTATTGATGTAAATTATGTGTGTTGTACACGTTACGTTGTTGACGTTTATGAGTATCAATGAAGCAAAAGTGGTTGTCAGAATCGAGACTAATAGGCATCCGTGATCAACTTACCTCTTTGTAATTAAATGGGCGTGATGTGTTGTAGAAGAACTTGATTATATGTTTCTTCCCACTAGTCGTTCAAGCCATGCTATGCCTACACCAAATCACTAGGACAGGCCGATTCGAAAGTGCAGTAGCCTTGTGGCCTTTTTAGTGGCACCCACTTCTCTATTAATATTGGGGGTTGTCACGCCACCACCCTGCGGTGGGGAATACCTTAAAATTGCACTTATGTGTAGTTTGTAGGTACTATATGTAGTATACATTACTTAGGTATACAATAATTTGCCAATTGTACCTATAAAACAAGATAAACGCGTCACGACCATAAACCCTTGCTGTGTAGTCAGAGATTCAGGTTTCCATGTCTGTTCGTAATACTGGATGTATTTCGTAAATGTATTTTTATTACGAAAATGTACATAAAAAATCATGATATTTCATTTCTATTGGTACATGCTCAAGCGGCATTTGAACCCTGTACCTACAGCATAGTCAAGCCCGAAATAACTAAGCTACGCCGAATTTATATAACTAGTTTAGTATACTGTAAAATCCTAACATGGGGATACCTAACTATAACTTAAGTCTGTATGTTCTTTGAAACGACAATATCTTCTGGGTTAACTTTTAACGAAATGAAATAATGTGTATGTTTATATGTATATTTAAACATAGTACATACACTAGTCTCCGTATAGCAGGCAGAGATCAAGAATCCTCATTTCGCTGATTCTGTCTAACCACTTTGTTAATGTCCAAATAATACACAATTTTAATCATTGGGATAGTAATGTGGGATATTAATAACACGTATTGCTTAATAATTGTATTGACTTCTAATATCTTTATCGCTTCTTACTGCATACTTTACGCAAAGAAAAGTACCTACTTAGCATTCTATTAACGTACCAACAATTACAAAGCTTTCTACATATGACGCTAATGAATGAATTTTTTAAACATCATATATCACTACCATACCCAACAACAGTTGTTAACACCTCCAAATCCCTTACTATCACTCTATAACCACTATAAAGCTCGTCACACACATCCCTTACTAACACTCTCCAACCACTATAAAGCTCTACACGACAAAAAGGCGTTAGTTTATAGCTGGGACCAACTATGTTATGTGCTGTTATTAAAATTGTTAGCAAGTCTGTTAAATACTTAAACTAGCTATTTGTACATTCGGTTAACGAGGTAACCGCTAATTAACTAATATTGAAACAGTGTCCTGTGTTAGATTGGGGCTTAGATCTAAATATTGGGCGATGGGATAGCAATCTGTCAATAAATGCCATTAAACCAACCCCCTTGCTAAAAATTGAGCTAGAGATATTATGTCTCGGAGATTCTGTCCACCCCGAAAGGGATTAAAGGACGTGAATGTATATGTATGTATGTATGTATGTAAATAGCTGTCTTTGTTTCCGGTGTGAAATGGGAGGTAAGGGATGGGGGATGTGAAGTAAATATATTAAATAGGCTCCGAAAGGATTTGAGGGGTATTGGTTAATATTTGTGTAGGTACCTACATTAATTGATACAGGATTCGACATCTTTATTTATTTAACAATGGCCTTAGGTTGGACATAGGGCATATAATATGTATTACCTACTTATGAGCGAACTTATGTTGATAAAGTTTTAAGAAGGATATTAGGACAATTTTATCAATTGTACCTATTAGATTAGGTATATCAAGACTTATGTTAACGGTAGGTATTTAACATTTTATTTTCAAGAGATAGGTGTATAAATACACTACCTATTTATTATTGATAGGGAGACATGCAGACAAAAAGAATAAATTTTACTAAAACAATTAGATATCTACGCAAATATGTTTTATTAAGGTATTTTTAGAAACTTGTATACATAACCTACCTAATTACCTACATACTTAGCTACTTATTCTTATTTAACTCACACTAAACCGTGAATAACGACCATTATGAATATTCAACTGACAGGCTACAAACAGAAATTGCGCGCGCGACCAATTTCTAAGCCACGACGCCATTTTGAAACATGGCGTCCATTTTTTGTCATCCGTCAACGGCCTCGGTCAACGGAATTAGAACTAGTTTTTGTAGGACGCTTCGCTGTTGTAAAAATTCTCTTTTTGATATGTTATAACGGCTGTGGCATTGGCTCGGCGGTTGAATTAAAGATACGGTTAATATAGATAATAAACATGAAGTTTCGATGAGGGAATACATCTTGAAGAAACCTTCTTATCCCTGTGTATATATTTGTTAGATAGGTATCTGAAAAAGGCAATAAACTCAACAGTAACAGATGTTGTTACTACTGTTAGTACTTACTGCCTATTGGGTTTTAAGAGGATAAATATTTTTCTACATGTTTAAGTCAATGATAGTGAATCAAGCTTTTGACTAACCTGAAAGCGTCAATAATTCTAAACTAAATACGTATGTAAAATATAGGTAAGCTTAAGAAACCTACTTAACAACAACAGCTGTCCTAAATACTGAATTGACGACTTAAATGACAAAAGTATTTAACTTAGAAAACTGCAGATGTCTTCCAAGTACAAATTACCCGCCTAAACGCACTAATGCCACAATAAAACAAGTTACGAGCGTTACAATAATTACAATAAGCGTTTTCTAATACAGCCTCTGTCCTTTTTTAGCAAGTAGCAAGTGGATTTGACGAATAGAGATAGCAACTAGTTGTTATCGAATCAACCGGTTTCGTCTAATTGCTTGCAATTTTCAAATATGGCGGATGGAGTTTTGAGGTTAAGGTTTTGACATTTGTACAAGGATGCCAAGCCGGTTTTTCGTAGAAGTGTCTTAATTTAGCTATAAAAGATGGATTTTAAGACTAGAGTCGTTAAAATGATGGTTTTCCTGGTAGGAAGTGTCATTGATGATTATAGGTATTATATTTTGTTGTAATGTGTTTTGGAGTCGTACTAGGTTAAACATAATATATGTAAAATGCTACATAGCTTTTTGCTTAAGTTAGGCTTTATTCCTGGTATGTAAGAGCATAACAGCTCAAAAGTATTTTCGGGGCAATAGAATGGTCACTATTTGTAATTGGCAATATTGGATAACATTAGCTTATTCATTCACTAAAATCCTCACATTTCTACCACGTAGGTATTATTAAAAAGTCATATTGTTTAGCATTTTCTTAAGAAACGTTTATATTGAAAACAAACTTGACTAAGTATTTATAAAATATATGTCCATCTAGGTGGACCGAGGACCTGAAAAACCTTTTTTTTGCGTACCTTTGCGAAGCCTACGTCCAGCAGTGGACTGACATATTAGGCTGATTGATTGATATCCATCTATTAAAAGATATCTCATCTTGTTATCGAAAACATTATCCATTCTGAAATACAGATAGACTTCCTAGCCATATAACTTATATGTAACCTTTTTCTTACACTTGAATTTATGATTCTCGCCCTATCTACATACACATTTGCTATCTATGGTCTTGGCGAAGAGCTGCTGTGTTTTCGTTTGCCCTTCAAAGGACTGGGTCTTACCTTCCTAATTCATTCCACTTGGTTCTCGAATCATTTATTGCTCAGAGTAGGTAGTTAGGGATTTGGATATAATATCCAGCTGCCATTACTTAGTTTTGATTGTGGATTTTATGGTGTTTGTTAGATATCTGAGAATCAATAGACTGGGGAAATATTGAATCTATTTGAGTAGCAATCGCTCACCGAAAATTGATATTAAAATCAATGAAACTGTTACTTATGTCAAAAACAATTTGTTATAACAATTTTAAATACATACTTATATTGACGCCTCTACGTCCCCAACGGTATAGGCAGAGTCTATCGATCACCACCTGGAACGGGTGACAAATCTCTCTTGCTCCACCCCACCTATTAACCTTCTGAACATGCTCTTCTGTTCTCCACACTACGTACACCCGCCTTGACAAGAATGTCTACAATTTGATCTGTATAAGTTAAAAACCTAACCACGTAAACAGACCTAAATTACATGTAAACAACAGTAACAGTTCAAAATACTCACAGCTACCCAACCGCGACTACTGGGAACAAATTACAGCCCAGGTATCACTTATAAGCCTTTCTTTTGTGCCCATAACGGGTCCCTTTATAACGCATTGAGGCGTGTTCGCCAAATTACATAGAAAAGTCACTACGTCTTATTGTTCCGTTTTCGTATGGGAAAGTCCATTTTATGAGTAGTTAGGGATATGAAATAGATATAGGATGTAAATATCTATTTATTAGGTTTGTGAAATGGAAAGACATAGGTAGAGATAGCGATTCTTTCTAATCTTCTTGGTATAGTTAGTGTTATAATTTATCTAGTTACTCAAAAGGGATATTTAGAGAATGAATGTCTACGTTCCGGTAGTTAAATGAGAATGTAATAGGATATTTACTTAGTCAAATAATTTTCGATTAATCACTTCCTTTATTGTGTTTTACATAAAAGTTAGTTCTGTTTTGAGTTAGACTGCAACTAGGGTTCAATTAAAAGTTCCTTTTTCTGTGTTTAAAATGTATTTTGTAGGAATTTAGTAAACTAGTTCTCTTCACCATAGTATATTCATTTCCTACATGATACTTACCTTCCTATGTATAATAGTTTGAATAGAATCCTAAGCTATGGCAATCTCAGTCTATATACACTGTATGCTTCTCAATGACAACAATAAACTCTTACACAACCATAAACCTTACGGAGTATTCAGAGATTAGGGTATCAAGCTCTGCAATTGAGGTAGTAGTAATTCTATGGCTAACTTTAGCCTACGTGTTGACCAGATAATCAGTACTCAATGTGACGGGTGGTAGGGCGAAACATCAAAGATTTAAATATTAGTTCAGTTTTCCCGTTTGTCGATTACGAACTTGACATCACGTTATAACTAATGTTAATCAGACCTGTCCATTCAAATCCTTCAATCCCTTTCGAGGTGGACAGAAGCTGGAAGGTATCTCCTAAGTCACTTTTTAGCATGAATATATGTTGGGATGTCATTATGGAACATTAGTGACATGTTGCTGGCCCATCGCCCAATAGATTCATTTACCCCTAGTCCCTTAGTCGGCTCTTACGAGATGCCAGGAAGAAAGACGGCTAGCTAGCATTCTTTTTACGTCCCAAACTAGCACGGGACAGGTGACAGGTGGTAAACTCATTTATCAATGATTGAAATATTAGTTCAGTTTTCCCGTTGACGATTATGAACTTGATATCACGTTTAAGCTAATCTAATGCTGAGGTAATATAAAAGTGAGGTTAGTGTATTCCACTAAATAAATGTTCTGGGAACTCTCAAAGCGAGAGTCAACAAAGATTTTCGTGCATAATTCCACGCAGCCCAGAATTATGCATTGTTGGTGTTAGCCAAAACAGGTGGTTGATTCTGCTTTTCATGGTATATTTTATATACCTCATACAAATTGTTTATTCTATTGTGATAACTATAAATAAATAATGACGTGAAACAGTTTATGAGTTGATGCAGTTAATTTCGTAAAAATGGTAACTTGAGATAATGTACGATGATATGATAGTGTATTTAACTTACATAAGAACTAATCTAGTCACACATTAGGCTACAATATAGTATCGTAAGATATACGAAAAAAAGATATTTTCTGTTGTTTTAAATAAATTCAAGGACTTACCATTGTACATGGTGTCCATTTACATCTCACTCCTTTTGTCGTCAAACAAGGCAAATATTATAGTATTGAACTTAGCTTTCATTACACATTTATGGTTTTGACGTATTTAGTTATATGTAAGGTTATATTATGTATACTTCTAACATCACTCTTTTTCCGTTTGTCGTTTACAATATGATCTATTATTTTCTTTTAGATTAATCAGGTGACTAAAGTTTTATAGCTCTTTGTTTTTACAAAAATTAAAAATTAACAAAGCTTTTTTCGTCACCCAATCTTCGGCCATTTCGGTGACCGAACCATTTACCTTTTAGCAGAACCAGCCCACGTGTAATACGGTGAACACTTCTGAATTTCGTGCGAGTGCAAAGCGGTGTGTAAACTGACACTGCACCATTTGCTTGGGTGTTGACACACTTTCCAGCACCCTAGTTTTGTAAATGGCATTCTGAAGTTAGTGCCTAAGTTTTAACATACATACATATATGTACTTTATGACAATCTCCTCTGGTAAGGCACGAATAGCTATGTTGCTAGATCGTGATAAACCTGTTAATAACTATATACACTCGGCGTATACAGGTACATCTAACGTTGTTCTAAAATCATAAGATAATCAACAGTTGATTCGAAACATCACCTGTCATGATGGACGTTGACTGTCTGGTGAAAAGTTATCACGAATTGTAAATAAATGACTGAATCAGTAGTTTAGTACATTGCAATTAATTTTGGAGAATAAGCGTATCTGTATGTAACCTGAAAGAGTTAAGAGTAGTCTATAATATATATATATATATAAACTCTTTTAATCAATTTCCGGGTAAACCTTGAAGACAAATCCCTATAGTCACTTTTAGCATTACTATGGGGACTGTGAATGACGCCTAGTCCCTTAGACATCTCTTTAGATATATCGGGGCATTTTAGATAATAATTCATCTAATTACATCCTTAAATACTACTGGACATTATTAAGTATATTATATACTAGCGACCCGCTCCGGCTTCGCACGGGTATAAAATGTATAGCCTACTCCACTATTTAATGGATGTTATTATACATATAGACCTACCTCTTGAATCACTCTATCTATTAAAAAAAACCGCTACAAAATCCGTTGCGTAGTTTCAAAGATTTAAGCATACAAAGGGACATAGGGAGCGACTTTGTTTTATACTATGAAGTGATAATTACTTTATTATTTCATCCGTTCCAATTCCAAATACACCAAGTAGAGAACCTAGTTAACTGTCTTTCTTCTTGTCAAGTTACCATGTCTTCGGTGAGCAGTGAAAGAGCCGCATTGTTACTGAATATGTAGGCTTTTAATTAAAATTGTGATTCTCACTGTGCACAGGCGAAGGAATAGTAATAGGACATCTATATTATTTATTTATTACTTTTTAATATATGTGGGTGAAGTGGAAGGATGGTTACGTAGGGGCTTGCTCTTTCAAACAGTTAGTAGAGTCTGCCCGTGACCAAGGCTGCTGCAACGTAGCCGAAACGTCGGGTTAATAAAGGTAACTTTATTATATAAAAACATACGCGATAAGTCCCGTTAGTTATTAATCATAAAATAAGCTAATTATAATAGGATAGCGTAGTCGTTGGGACTGGACTCTTTATCAGTGGGTACAGGGTTCAAACCCCGGTGCATGTAACCGGATACGAAGATTTCTGTTTTTCTCCACCTCTGTTTTTACCACCTGTTACACTGAGTAATATGTGAGTTCGAGGTGGCCATAGAATTACTACCTTCGCAATTTATTTATTTATTTATTTACATAATTACAATAGAAGCTTACAGTTACCCAAAGCGCTACTATTGTTATAACTAATTAAACACTAGACTGTATTAAACGCTATTACATAGGTATAACCTAAATTCGCCATTGCCAATTGCGGAGATGGACACCTGAACTTGACTTGCAAGGGTTAATGATCGTGAACACGTTTGCCTTTTTGTCTATTTGACTACAGGTACACTAAACGGAATCTAGGATATCTATTTAAGGCCTCAACACACAAGCTACCTAGGACTTAAAGCCCTCAACACACCATCCCCTGTACTCGTTCGGATTCGTTTTGTTTACGTTTGAAGTCGCAACTTTCAAGTTTTACCATTCAGGCTAGTCGGTTAATTTCCGTACCACGCACAAAGCCCTTATATTGTTAACTAGCGACCCGCTCCGGCTTCGCACGGGTATAAAATACATAGCCTATTCCACTATTTAATGGATGTTATTATACATATAAACCTTCCTCTTGAATCACTTTATCTATTAAAAAAACTGCATAAAAATCCGTTGCGTAGTTTCAAAGATTTAAGCATACAAAGGAACATAGGGACAGAGAAAGCGATTTTGTTTTATGCTATGTAGTGATGCTGTGTTAGTTGGGATTCGTTCCACGGCCTCCGTGGCGCGATTGGTTGAGCACCTGAACGCTAATCGTGAGGTCCCGGGTTCTATCTATATATAATATGTATACATTACTTAAATATGCGTTGACTAGTACTCTTAACACAAGTCTTAAATGTACTTATTAAGGGGCTAATTCAAATGGTGTAATAATGTCCAAATAATATTATTTATAAATATAATTATTATTATATTATTTATTACCTGTTCGGGGAACAGGTAGGTTTCCTCACGATGTCTTCCCTCACCGTAATATTCGACGTATTTAGTAAATGTAATTTTTAGTTCTAATAGTGACTCTAAACTATTATTCATGCTTAATTGTGACCTAATAGATATTATATCTCCGAGGTTCTGTCCACCCCGAAAGGGATTAAGAACGTAATTGTATATGTAAACTATAATGAGATATTATGTTACCATCAAGGTTATGCAAGGTCGTTATATGATATCATAATTAGAATATTGCATACAAGTATCAAACATACAAGTATTACATACACACATACACATCACGCCCGTCTCCTAACAAAGGGGTAGGTAGAGATCACGGATCCCAAATTTGTTTGAATCTATCTATCTTCTAATATCACCCTTTTTAAAATGCTATCTATTTGTTTATTATGGTTATGCATACCATATAGAAAGTTAAACAAAACATACATTCGCTTCACTCCTTATGTATACACACTCCTTTTATTATTGTTAGTCAGAGGCTTGAGTGCCCAACTCCGAAATTTCATCACATATTAGGTATGGTTCACTCAAAGCCTGCGTTTCACTAGATAGACAGCTCAACGTGATTGGTAGCGAACCGTATCGCCGTACACAACTGGCTATTACCCATCCCGAGGGATAGGCAGGTTCCCTCACGTTGTTTTCCCTCACCGTTAGTATAAGAATAAGAATATTGTAGGACGTTATTACACCAATGAACTAGCCCCTTGCTAAGTACATTTAAGACTTGTGTTAAGGGTACAAGTCAACGTATATTTAAGAAATATATACTTATTATATATAGATAAACACATATATATATAATCAACGACCAGACTGGAAAGCAGTAGAAAACCGATCGCGCCACGGAGATCGTCAAAACGAAAAACCTCGCCATATACACAATTTAAAGCTGTTCTAAACCGCTGTACAGATTACGGGTAGTGAAAAGTTTCGGTGGCGTTATCAGCCGAAAGTATCGTCTGCCGTCCCCGGGCCTCGCTTCTGGGACGACGGAAGTGGGACCGTTGGCAGAGAAAGGCTTTTGAGGATTTTGGGTATATTAAAGTAATTTAGAAAACCTCATTTTATATAGAAAAACCCAGTACTTTCTTAACTTTACATATAAACTTAAACATAATATCCCGTGTTAAGTCTGGGATGCTCAAAAAATGTCTAGCTGTTGTTATTCCCGGGATGTCGTAAGAGGCGACTAAGGGGCTAGGGGTTAATGAAATCCATTAAGCGATAGACTAGAAACCTGTAATTATTGTTCTAATATGACATCGCAACTCCAGTTCATGCTCAAAGTGACCTACAAGATTATATAACTGAGGATCTACACAACCCGAAAGGGATAAAAATACATGAATGTATATATGTATGTATACGAAACACTACATTTATTTCTTAGATTACGAATGGTAAAACGTGTTCGATGACAAATCAATCATAATTTGGTATATATATCTCAGAAGTTGGGGGCTTTGATTCTGAATCAGAGGGGTCAAGATTTAACCTCCTGTAATTACTTACTGACTATATTATGGCCTACACGTGAATTCAAAGTAGCCATAGAATTACTATGATTCAAAGTATTCATAGGTATTAAGGAGAAGCTTGTGGACACGTGAATCTTTATTTACCCGCAAGAAATAACATTTTTTTTTCTAATTTTGCTATTTTGTAGAAAATAAACAACATTGGATTTGATTGTTAAGTTTAAAAATATTACTTATTTTCTAGAAAATAAACGTGAATATTCCTTTGCCTTCGGTACCGCTCTGATAGAAGCAACAAGCGGCGACACAAATCCACTGTTCGCCACTCCACAGCACCTGGGCGTGCAATTCTGCTAATTGACAATCTGCGTATTTTAAATTCCAACAGTTAAATTTATTGTACATTTAGAATTTTTTTTATTATGAATACTAATTACAGGAACTTGAGAGAATGATAAAGTTCTTTCGTAATAGTTGTCAACTAATTCGACATTACATATAATTTTTAAAGTTATATTTTAATGGATTTTATGACATTCTATTTGCTAATAGTGACTAAGATATCTCGATGTACTTAAAACCGCCGAATGTGTAAAATGAGGTGAATAGATGTTTCCCTAGATCGGACAATGAAGTAAGATAAAAATAAAATAAAAATAATAAAAATAAAATTCACTTTATTCACAAAGGCACAAGACCAACGATGACAGAAACAAAACAACAATTTGAAAGGCGCCATATGCTGGCCCCGGGCCCCTGCGAAAGGGATCCGTCTCAGTTACTTGCTAGCAATCTGCCAGCACTGATGTTATGACAGACCCCGACACGTCACGCAAACGGATTCCTTTTACAAATTAAACATATAATATACATATATAATCAGGGGCTATAACTAAGATAATAAGATAAAGATAAATAGATATAATACTGTATACATATATCAATACACATTCACACTATACATAAAATGACAAAATATTAAATAGATCTGTTCCTAGCTGTCTGTAAAGAGACGTACGAGGAGTATTTAATAATTATGTGTTACCTTGAGAAGGTAAATGGATTTGTAGCCTGATTAAATAGAAGAAAAGATCTTTATAGGTACTAAGAAGTCTTTTAATCGTTTAATCCGGAAAGGTTTACAGTTGTGAAGATCATATATTCCTTCACGTCATCTCTATCCATATATATTGTTGATCCTGTATTTAAAATAATTTTATTAAAACTATATACAAATAGCAGAATCAACCAACACTTTTGTTCGGAGCCAAAACGTTTCAGTTGACAAACAGTAAAAAGGTAACAAGTCCCTCAGCTTTCACAACCCAACCTACACCTTACATCATAGAACTTAAAGTCCACATTCCCACACATATAATTCTCTTTAAATCTGCACAACAATGCTGGGTACGAACTGTCAATTCGATTGCTAGTATGACCACAATGGCGTGACAGTTGAGCATTTTAAAGTATTAATATTTTGGTTCTATTTGGGACGTTTCTACATACATACATACGTATATTCGAGCCTCTACGTCCCTAGGCATAGGCAGAGACTATTAGGCCACCTAGAATGGGTGACAAATCTCTAGCTTCAATCACAACTAATAACCTTCTCATACATGCTCTTCTGTTTTTCACATTACGAATATGTTTTTATTATCTATATTGCCTCTGCAGGGTGTATGTAATGTATGAATATGTATGTATGTAATATAGCAAGGGTTTCAGCGAATTTTTGTCACTCTTTCGTGGTGGTAAACCTCACAGATGTTATATTACTATGATAGTAGGGCAGTTCACATTCTCTTTTGAATTTAGCACAACATATTTTATTAGAGTATATATCTTTAATACTTGCTATTTAGTCAAATACTATGTATACTTATGGAATACATACAACACAAACATTGGATAATAACGCCAATTTTAATGCCAAACAAACCCTTATAATAAATATATAACCTTTAGGATTATATCCATCCTGAAATATATAAAAAAACTAATTAAATTTAGCTGTGTACAATACAGATAATTTAATGTACATGTATCTCCGTAAACAAATTCCAAAAAACCGGGTTTTTAAATGTGGAATTTCGTACCGTATTCCCGCAATAGTGTTACGGTCAATAGGCTTGTGTCCACTAAAAAATAATAGGTCATGTTGTAATATATATAACTTCATTATTATGTATAGAAGTAAATACAATTATTTATTTATTATAAAAATGTAAGATTATTAATATTTTTCATTATTTAAAACCGAAAAATATAAATTTAATCACGTGACTGTGAACGCCAATCAGAGAGCGTGACGTCAGTTAGTGCGTGCGCCATTGTTGTTGTTGGCGTTTTAGTAGTAAATACACATACCCAGTAACAATTATTCGCCGATTTTTGCAAAAAAAACTTCTGAATTATCGATATTTCAAAAGGTTGAGATAAATAGCTATGGAGTCCGGATTTAGTAAAGCAAATTCGACTAATCTACCAAAAATTGACGCTGTTATGCTCGGAACATTTTTCGCAACTAACAGTGATTTTTGTTCTTCGGAATTTCGCAACGTTAAGACTTCAATGTAAGTAAACAGAAATGTAAACATTACTTAGTAAGCATTCATTCAGTTTACTAAATAAAATGAGTTATATTTCCTGAAATAAAGACTTTGATTTTAGGTTATTTTTGACTTGATTTTATGTTAGATTTTTTGTACCAACTAGTTGCATTTTTTTCTCAGGTCTTCTAGAGCATCATACGGAGACGATGCTATTAGCTACGTGCAGCTCAAGCGTGACGCCCATTTGTGCGCAGTGAAATGCAAAATGTGTCCAGAACATAAAGTTCACGCTAAACTATATGGATGCACCCTGATTATCGATGAAGAAGATGATGTGATTGTTTCAGTAGTATGTGAGGACTGTGTTGCTTCAAGAGGTGGTTGCAAACACGCAATCGCTTTTTTATTTTGGGTTCACCGTCGTAGCGAGGAGCCTTCTTGTACATCAACCGAGTGCTATTGGAAAAAATCAAAGTTGTCTAGAGTTGGCAGTACTTTGAAATCAATTACGACCAAACAACTGTCAAAGAGCAGCCCCTTATTGCCAGCAAATAACATAGTTCTGGCAAAATTCATAGAAGAAGGAAGGAAAAGAAAAGTGCATGACTGCGAGCTTTTAAGATATCAACCCAATTATTCTCCAAGCGAAACTGAATCACTTTCAATGCATCAGCTTATGCTAAAATATAAAGAGAAATGTGTTGATACATTTTTGAGCAATGTTATCATTACAACAGCTCTAATTGAGAAGGTTAAAGAAGAAACAATAGAGCTATCCAAAAGCAATCTCTGGTTTGAATTAAGGTATGGCCGGATAACCGCATCAAAGGCATATGAAGTTAGTCGTTGCAAAACAGCTGACGGTACACTTGTATCTTTGATACTAGGTGGAAAAAATCCAGAAACCAAACATATCAAATGGGGCCGTGTGCTTGAAGATCAAGTGAGAAGAACCGTGGAAGATATGCTAAAAAAAAATTACCAAGTGCGGTCTTGTATTGAGTAGTCATTACCCCATGATCGCTGGCTCTCCAGACGGATTATGTGATGGCAATATTGTTGAAATAAAATGTCCCATAAGTGCCAAACTTATAAAAACTATATATACAATGGCCAGCCTTCAAAGAGATGTTATGCTCAGATGCAGCTGCAAATGTACCTAACAGCAATGAAAAGTGGATACTTTTGTGTAGCTGACCCTGACTATGTTAAGAATAAACAAGTGGAAATTATAAATGTGCCATTTGATCATAAATATGTACAAAATATCAGTGAAAAGTTAGTCTTATTTTGGAAAAATAATATATATCCTTTATTATATAAGAATGTAATATAAGATTGTGTTATTTTTATCATAGGATAGGTATAATATTTGTTATGGGATCTTAATAAAAAACAATTTTTTGTATTAGTTGTTTTATTTTATCAAAGAGTCTTGTAAGTTAACTAAACCGCATGCTATAATTATAATATCTAGTATTTTAATAAAATTAAAATTTATACATGCATGTGGTCCCTCCGTGCAAGTTTTAACCACTTTCTCCGTATTTGTTCATTCATGGGAACTCTTACAAACAATTTGTTTGGTGTCATTACACTTGTGTTTTTACACTCAGGCACTACGCAATACTTATAAAACATGGAATTCATTTTTAAATTATTAAATGTAAAAAAAGTATTCACGTTCACGGTTTGTTTTGGTTTGGACGCACTGAATGACGTCATTGAAGACGCCATGACAGTTTAGAGCGTTTTCATGAAATATTCGAACAGGTTTTTTAAAAACCGTAAATAATTATGTTAGTGATTGATTATTGTAGAAATATTAACTTATTTCCGATATATATGTAAGAAAGAAAAGAATGAACCACTAATTACATTTTAGGACACAAGCCTATTATCCCCATTTGGATCTCTTACTATTTCGTGGATACGAAACGGTACAGGTAGAGATGTGGAGTAGAATCTAATTTATAGTTATTAACTGTATAAAATATATAATTTCAAAGAAGATGTAGTGACTAAGATTGAAAAGAGCATGCTTCGATGGTTTGGACATGTTATGTGGATGAATGATAGTACATTGACAAAAGGAATATATGTGGGTGAAGTGGAAGGACGGTTATGCAGGGGGCGGCCCAATAAGACATATGACAGTCAGATAGACACCATATTGAAAAAAGAATGACGTTAGAAGTACCTATTACCACCATAGTGTATGAGAAGTTGTATAAAAGTAATGAAGTGAAAGAGTCAGGTTCGATAGATAAGGGTCCGTGATATCTGCCTACCCCTCAACAGGGAAGCGGGCGTGATGTGTAAGTATTATACATTCACGACCGTACGACCTTTTCGGAGTAGTCAGAGATGAGTGTTCACTATCAACTTAGTATTTGTGATCAAGGTGGAGTATACAAAGATACATAATATCAATTCCATGGTACCATTATAGTATTCACAATGGAATAATGATATTTATATAGAACATTGGTGACAGGTTGCTAGCCCATCGCCCAATAGATTTTATTGACCTTTAGTAACCTTATACGACATTTTGATAAGAAAGACATTTAGTTGGCATTACATTACATCCCAGACTAACACTAAAGACTAAGAATTATAATACTGTTTTCTATATCTAACAGTCTCCACGCCCCTACCTACCCCGTTCGGGGATTGTTCCCTAAAATCCCCGAGTGGTAGGCAGCGTCGCAAATTGCACTTATTTGCGATTACGGCGAGCTCCGAGTAATTTTCGGTTTTTCAACACCGCTTCAGTTTAGTGGTTAATTGTTGCTAACTATGGCGGTTTGGGAGTGTATTAGGATGCTAACTAGCTGCCATTCTTTCCGGTATATTGAAGAAGGTGAAAATTTAAAACGAAACATTATATTAATATCATACTTAATGAGACATACACACCAATTAGATACAATATTTACAATACAATAAAATAATAAACAATAATTGGATCATTATATTATAAAATTGATGGTCCCGTCCTAATATGGGACGAAAAAGAATGATAACTAGCTACCAATCTTCCCGGCATGTCGTAAGCGATGGCTAGAGTTACATCAAATCTATTGGGCGATGGGCTATCAGCCAGTCACCAATTTTAATATCACATTACAACCCTAATAGTATGCTAATAAGTGGTTAAAGAGATGTTTTCATGTCTCTAAGGTTCTGTCCACAGCGAAAAAGATTAAAGGATGTGAATGTATTATCGATGGCAGCAAAGTAATTACGGACAACTGCAAATTTTACAAAATGTTTTTTTATAGAAAATAGCGTATTATAACAATATCTAACGTTTCACGAAACAAAATTATTAAATTTCTTTTTATTGTGGTTTTTTCGTAAGTAATTATAATAATTAATTATATCTACATGTAGGATATAAGACATATATTATATGTATGAATATATTAAAACGGTAACGGCTGGTATATATTACCAATATTTCATATCAGTATCGTTACAACATTATAACCTGAAACAATGCTGAAATTTATCCCTGATCCTATAGTCGCCTCTTATACCTTGCTGGAAAGAACGGCAGCTAGTTAGCATTCTTTTTACGTCCCAGGCTAGCACGGGATAAATTAGCACAATGTCATGACAATTGTATTTCGCACATGCCCCAATTTTTATTCAACCGTCTAGACGATTCAAAAACAGGTGAATGCATTTAAATTTTAAGACTTTATATGACTTACTGAGATATTATGACATAAAACATACATACGTATCTTGTAGACCGTTGTCCCTTTTTGGGTAAACAGAACGTCTAAGACACCGAATGTATTTTAATATTTTTGATAGTGTCGTGATTTTTATGCATTTTAGAAGATCACGCGTGTATTTTGTTATTTTTAAAGTAATTATACGTGTTGTGAAGACGTCTCCATTATTTTAAAAATATTGCTAACTCACCCCACAAAATTATATTCTAAGGATAACCTAATTTTTTAATACTACAACATGTCTTGAAGAACGGCAGCTAGTTAGTTATATTATTCTTTTTTCGTCCCAAGCTAGACTAGTGGCGCGTTCGGTTAACCACCTGAACGCTTATCGTGAGGTCCCGGGTTCGATTCCCGGTGGAGGCAGAGTTAAGAACTACGCTTTTCTTCTGCTTTCCAGTCTGGTCGTTGATTTTACATGCAATAAATATGAATTTATTTATCTAAAATACGCATATATTTCTTAAATACACGTTGACTAGTACCCTGAACACAATCCTTAATAAAACTTACCAAAGGACTAATTCTTATGTAATAGTATGTACATACATACACATCACGCCTGTTTCCCTGTAGAGAGGCAGGCAGAGATCACAACGTCACCCTTTTTCAATATAGCGTCTATCTGACTGTCATATATCTTATTTTGCCGGTCCCTACGTAATAATGTAATAGTGTCCCAAATATTATAAATAAAGTTTTCAAACTTTGTCACGCGTTTCAGTCCATATCAGTAGTATCCTTGAGAATGGCCACCTAGATTAATCTAGACCTAACGCAGAACAGTATCAAGTAGCCAAATGCTTGTTATGACCTAGATTGTCTGACCTTGTCTTTCTAAGACCTAAGTTCATTACTAATTTGTAATTAGTCACTTTAGTGCTTAAGGGCGACTGGTTTGGATACTAGGTTAGGTTCTAGGTTGTATCGCGACTGTTTTAGGTTGAAGGGTACTTAGAAATGTGGTATTATATATTTGAAAATGTAAAGTTCATATATTTTTTGTTTTAAAAATATGTAAAGTTTGTTAAGTAAGTGAGTTTAAATACATTCACGTCCTTTAATCCCTTTCGGGGTGGACAGAACCTTGGAGACGTTATCTGCAAGGTCAATATTTAGCAGGAATATTTAGGTTGCAATGTCATATGAAACATTAATGAGTTGCTTTTTGTTAGCCTTTCGCCCGACAGCTTCCAATGACTCCTAGTTCCTTAGTCGCCTCTTATGACATGCTGGGAAGAACGGCAGCTAGTTAGCATTATTTTACGTCCCAGACTAGCACGGTACTTTAAATATACATACATACACATCACGCCTGATTCCCTGTAGAGGGGTAGGCAGAGATCACGGATCCCCATTTGTCCCACTGACAGACCACTTTCGCTTCATTGACACTCATACAACTTCTCATACACACTCGGCGGTTATAGGTACTTCAAATGTTTATGTAAGTGGGAACTGAAGTACCTATATAAGAAAAAGAAGATATAAGATAAGTTCTGTCCACCCCGAAAGGGATTAAACGTCGTGAATGTATTTATGTATGTATGTCAACACTTTGTACATGCATTTGGCTCGTGTCATTCTTTCGAAGGGACTTTGTACCTTTAAATAGGCATTTCGGTATTGTTTGTCTCTTTTGATTTCGAATAGTCATTTTGCAAGTCAGCACTGTTCTTAATAGGGACAAAATTAGCTTCGTTTTTGTCTTCAAGCAGTTTTTAATTGGTTTTACCTACTGTCAATTAGTGTAATACACTAATTAATACCATATATAGCATGTACATTTGGGATTGTATTAAAAAAACATATTACAAATATATGTATGTAAAAAGTTCGGCTTAATAAGACATTACAGTTAGTACATACATACACATCACGCCTGATTCCCTGTACAGGGGTAGGTAGAACCTGACTGACCACATTCGCTTCATTGACACTCATTCATCTTCTCATACATACCCGGCGGTTATAGGTACTCCTAACGTCACCCTTTAACAATGTATAGCGTCTATATGACTGCTATGTCTTATTGGGCCGGCCCCTGCGTGATCGCTATAATCATGGGATTCAATACAAAAATTGACGGTTATGCTAAAAGTGAAGTAAAAATTTGTGGAAACATCAATAGTGAAAAAAACGTAAGAATGGTACTGTAATAACTTAAATCAGTACGTATATATATATAGTATGATAAAGATTTTTTTTAACATATCCCAGAAGAAAAAAAGTGTGCGTTATGTACATAGTTATACATACATTTAAATATCTAAAAATATACTCCAAAACTACTCTTTTAACACTAATGCGTAGGTAATTCTTGAAATTCGCGTGCATTTATTTGAATATGAAAATCCTCACCTCGATCTAAAATCGGATAAATATTTCATGATACGATGCAAACATTCGATATGCACCAAAGTGCATGATTCTTGGGCTGTGTGGGTTGCTCCTAACGAATACATGGTCAAAATAACCATATAACCTTTTAGACATTATTACACCAATTGAACTAGCTCCTTGCTAAGTACATTTAAGACTTGTGTTAAGGGTTACTAGTCAACGTATATTTAAGAAATATATACTTATTATATATAGATACATATACATATATATATAATCAAAAACCAGACTGGAAAGCAGAAGAAAAGCGCAGTTCTTAACTCTGCCTCCACCGGGAATCCAACCCGGGACCTCAAGATTAGCGTTCAGGAGCTCAACCAATCGCGCTACGGAGGTCGTCACTATATGGTATAAGATAGCCCATATTCCAACAAAGTATTCATTTTAGATTCATACATAATACAAATAAATAAATAATAATAACATATTTTAATTAATTTTAAGTTTCTAAATATTTTGTTAGTTTTAATTCCTTGTTTTATTGTATATACCATCTATAAAATTGAAAACAAATAAACCATAAAGTCAAAAAAAAACATTTAAATTAAATTACTATCTAAGACTATTTGAGAAGAGACCAACCCAATAGACAAAAGCAGCCGTGGTGGCATAGAAGTGGGCAGACCTTGAATCTGGTATATTTTTCAATACGATTGACCGACATTCGCCAAGCCATGCTAATATGCGCTCGCCAAACTGCGCCAAGTATAGATCACATTTAGGTTTGAAAAAACTGAAAAAACTTTATTTATTGGCTATATTGGTCACATGTGTATGTAGTGTACGAGTTTACAATATAATATTTTTGAGAAACTCGGGTTTTTTATTCATTATACAAGAAAACGGAACTTCTAACGTATATTTTCTAAACAAAGTATTAGTTAGTTGACCTCTGACCATGGCCATTGCAACATGGCCGAAACGTCGGGTAACAAAACTAATATTTTTTATTTATAGGTATTAGTTATTACGCGATAAGTCCCCTTTTCTTGTAGTTTACAATATTCTTCAGTTTACTTAATTCGACAGTTCTCTTTATTCATCAATGAAATTTTTGTTCATCAATTGTATTGTAATTATGCGCGTGATATTCACGTATTAGTTACTCCTCATTGTTTTATATCACGCTTTTAAATACATTCCTTTCATAAACCTTATATCACATCACATACATACTTACACATAACCCCTGATTCCCTGTAGAGGGGTAGGCGAATATCACAGATCCCCATTTATCCCGATCCTGACAGACCACTTTCGCTCTATTGACACTCATACACACTCGGCAGTTATACATCACATACAAAAGTATATGTTTATTTTCGTCATTTATACACCTCAGGAGCTTTAAACCTGTGCCTAACGTAACCCTATCCGTTGACGTAAGCCTAGAGAAGCCTTGCCACCCGAACGCTAAATCCAATTGACTACCTAAACCTAACCTACAAGCATAGGCTTATAGCGATTAATTAATTAATTAATACGAACATGAATTTACTAAGAGATTTATTAATGAACATTTTAACAATGAAATTTTTAGAATAAATTAACAAAATAATAATATGATTAATTTAATTTATTTATTTATTAACAGAAATGAACACGATGTTTGTTTGAACGTTTGGGTGTTTGTTTAGAATGTGTTATCTCAAATATGTTAAGATATGGGTATCATACATATTCATATCGCCTGTTTTCATGTAGAAATATAGGCGGAGATTACGGTTCTCCATTTTTCTCGGACCTGACAAACCATTTTTACTTTAATTACATTCACACTTGGCGGTTATAGGTGCTTCTAACGTCACTCATTTCAATATGGCGTTTATCTGACTATCGTATGTCTTATTGCGCTGGCCCCTACTTTTATTTTGCTTAATATTAAATGCTTTCTTTCTGATCACTTTGGTATAAGTAAGATAATACGAGTACTGTTTGTGTATATGTGTGTATTTACAAGCAGAAATGTTTGGTAATTTTCCACGTCCCTCACAGCACTATTACAATATCTAGCAAATAATGGGAAATAAACATACCTACCAATTCCGCAAGTAAATAAATTCTCAACAAAAATCACTCAACCTCAACTACTCTTAAAAGCTTAATCTTAAAGCTTATATTAAAAGGAACATCATAATAAGGAATAAAATCTTCATGTATTACAATCAAAAATGTAACTAATTTATCGCTCTAAGCGTATGTTTGTGTGTATACGCAATATCCTCACACACTTCCAGTAAACTACGGCATTATGTGCGAAATATGACTGCTACGCATTTTCATTGTTACTGGGTGCTAGTAACCGTGGCCTTTTGTTAGCTTGGGACTTAGATATGTAACCAGCTGTCTATTTGGTACATACTCGTATCTTATACTAACTTAGACTTATATATTATTTATATCCCTAATAACTATCATTTGGAAACAATATAGTAAGAAAACCAGCCTATTTCTCATGACTATACGCAAAATCTATCATACATACGCTTCAAGACTTGTGTATACACACTCCCTTTTTTATTGTGGCGGGGTATTCAGAGCAATAGCAAAATCTATAAATGATAGGTAACTGATTATCTATTGATCTTGGTAATTGTGAAATGTGAGTGTTTAAATAGCCCAATAGTAGGCGGTAAATACAGTAACAGTGGTTATTCAAACCTCTGACTATTCCAAAAAGATATGGCTAACGTAACGATAACAAAACTAACAGCTTATTTTATTTAACAAAACAAAAACAAAAGAAATGCATTCACGACCATTAACCCTTGCAGGGTAGTCACAGGTTCAGGTTTCCATCTCCGCAATGGCGAAGGTAGTATTCCATTTAACTTATTTACAAAATATCTTACAATCTCCAATCTCTTCTACTTGTTATAAAAGAGAGACATATACATTCACGTCCTTAAATCCCTTTCGAGGTAGACAGAACCTTAAAGACAAAATATCTCCTAGATCACTTTTTATCATACATATGTAGGTTGTGATATCATTAGAACATAACTGACAGGTTACCAGCTTATCGCCCAATAGATTCCGTTTCCCAATCCCTAGTTAAGACTACATACGCTTCACGACTTGTGTATACACACTCCCTTTTTTATTATGGCGCGGTAGTCAGAGGCTTGAATGCCCATCTCCGAAATTTCGAAGGCATGTTAGGTATGGGTCATTCGTAGCCCGCGTATCACTAGATAGATAGCACCCAACGTGATAGGTAGTGAACCGTATCGCCGTATATAGGCACTGACTATTATTACCTATCCTGACGGATAGGCAGGTTTCCTCACGATGTTTTCCCTCACCGTTAGCGACTGTAAATTATGTACGTAAATGAAAAACACACATTTAAATTTAATTCATTGGTACATGCCAGAGTCGGGATTCAAACCTAGGACCTTTCTCATACGAAGTCCGAGTTCTTATCCACTGGGCTACAGCCGCTGTAGTTAAGGCTAGTAAGTACATAATGTTTCGAAGCGAAGGAATAGAATCGATCGGAGTGGAGTTTTTAGCCCCGAGACCCTCTGGCTGCCTCATACCCTGCGTAGGTGGAAGGGTGGTACAGAGATGCAGTGCCCGACTGAGAATATATACTCGTACCTTTACTCCCTTTCGGGGTGGACAAAACTTAGGAGATATACACATGTAGACATGCACATGTAGGATTTAAAACTTGTATAAACGTCTTTTCTCTTTTTTTTTTTAATTTCCTGTCTGTGTATGTCAATGTGTTTCTATGAATAAAGCTTATTATTATTATTAGATACAATATTTCTAAGGTCACTGTTTAGCATTAATATTGGGGTTGTGATGACATATGGAACATTGGTGACAAGTTGCTAGTCTATTGCATAAAAGATTCTATTTACACTAAGTCACGTAGTCGCTTCCTATGATGTGCGCAGAAGAACGACAGCTAGTTAGCATTATTTTTCAACCTTTTTTTTAACATGACTACCAAGTAAAAGATCTGACATATCTATACTAATATTATAAAGCTGAAGAGTTTGTTTGTTTCAACGCGCTAATCTCAGGAACTACTAGTATTAGATGTCAACATAACATACGCTTCACGACTTGTGTATACACACTCCCTTTTTTATTGTGTAGGTAGTCAGAGGTTTAAGTGCCCTTTTACGAAATTTGGTAGACATGTTAGGTATGAGCCACTAAAAGCCCGCGTTTCACTAGATAGACAGCACCCAACGTGACAAATATTGAACCATACCGCCCTATACAGGCACTGGCTATTCTGAGAGATAGGCAGTTTTCCTTACGATGTTTTCCCTCACCGTTAGCGACTGTAAATATTTATTTATCTATTGTTTTTGTTGAGCCCTAAATCTCTGTACCTCCTCTATAAGACAGTCTGGTGGTATCAAAGCAACAGTTTACGTACAGGCACTGGTCAATTTAGGTTCTGAAAAGTACATATACATTCACGTCCTTTTATCCCTTTCGGTGTGGACAGAACCTCGGAGACAAATAAATACATACATACACATGACGCCTGATTCCCTGTAGAGGGATAGGTAGAGATCTCGGATCCCTATCTGTCTGATCCTGACAAACCACTTCCGCTTCATTTACATTCATATACAATACACATACCTCATACACAATCGAAGGTTTTAGCTATGATTAGGTACACACGATGATATGTCATAAGTTACTTAGTTACTTTTTAGCATGTATATTGGGTTGTAATGTCATATAGAACATTGGTGACAAGTTGCTAGGCCATTGCTCAAAAGATTCCATCGACCTTAGTCGCCTCCTACGATGTTCAGGTAAGGATGTCATATGATGTGATAACAATTTAAAATACTGACTATTAATATATGATGCATAGAAATAATAAACATAAGTCTAGGGAGACTTGTTATACCTATATGTATGGATAATTTAGATTAGTTTTCCCTTCATAATCCTATGTTATTTCCAATACAATATCAAAAAGAATACTAAAAACAAATCAATTATTCCCTTTTTACCACAGAGGGCAGTAATCATTAGTTTCAAATTGCTTTGAAAATTATCGAAGACTAAAACTTATACCGATTTACTTACTTAAGTACTTTTGTTGTAAATTACACAAAATTGCTAAGCCCTTTACAAATAGTGAGCAGTTCTTTTAATGTAACATTCACAAAGAATTTTTCACAATTATACGCCATTTTGACTAAAGACACTTTGAATCGGTAATGTTGCAACTTTTATGTAATTGTTAATGTAATTTACATATACGTTATGAACTGTCTTGTACTAGTCTGGGAATTATTATATTACAATTAACTGTCTTTCTTATCAACAGTTTTTGTAGATCTAGTTTGAGTAAATTTCAGTTACATTATACTCAAGTCCTGCAATCCCTTTCGGAGTGGATAGAACATCGAAGACTCGAACATACATACACATCACGCCTGATTCCCTGTAGAAGGGAAGGCAGAGATCACGGATCCGCATTTATCCCGATCCTGACAAACAACTTTTGTAGAAATTAGTCACTATTACGAATATGAGCCATTAAAAATCCTGATCAATCTAAAGATTACGAGAAATTTCGTTATGTTCTGTCAACCCTAATAGGAATTAAAGCACGTGAATATATGTATATATTTAAGCAAAGAAACCTGAATAATGAACTAGTGTATTTAGGTCACGAATTGACAGACTAAACATAGGCAATCTAGCTCAAAACGTCAGCTGTGCTAGGTCCCATAAGAATACTAAATCCAAATTAAAGGTAAGAATTTAGGTTTGTGCATATGCCCTGAATATTTTATGTTCTAGTATTATTTATTAGGTACAAAGGTCGCGTAGTAGTATATACATACATACATACATACATATAGATATATGTATAAAACCTTTTTATTCAACATAAGGATCATAAAATGACTTATTGAAAGGACAAAGAATATGAAATTTAAATATGTATTTTTCATTAACGTTGATAATTTACAGTCGCGAACGGTGAGGGAAAACATCGTGAGGAAATCTGCCTATCCCTCGGGAGAGGTAATAGTCAGTGTCTTTATACGGCGATAAGGTTCACCTCCTATCACGTTGGGTGCTGTCTATCTAGTGATACGCGGGCTTCGAATGACCCGTACCTAACATGCCTTCGAAATTTCGGAGATGGGCATTCAAGCCTCTGACTACCCCGCCATAATAAAAAGGGAGTGAGTATACACAAGTCCTGAGCGTATGTTATGTTTTGTGTGAAAGTAAAAAGAACATTTTTCGAATATAATAATATGTCATTAGCATAAACTAATTCTTAAAATAAATCAATTTAGATTAATAAAACTAATGGTACTTTGTTATTTTCTTAAATCTCTGCTGAGAAGAAATGCCATACATACAAACCCATACATTCACGTCTTTAATCACTTTCGGAGTGGACAGTGGTTGTGATGTCACATGGAACATTGGTGACAGTTTGCTTGCCTATCGCCCAAGAGATTCCCTTACTCTCCTTACGACATGCCGGGAAGAACGGCAGCTAGTTAGCATCCATTTTAAATCCCAGACTATCAGGGGATAGTTTACATATATTCATACACATCACACCCGTTTTCTTGTAAGGAGGTAGACAGACGGACAAGACATAATAATCAGCTGGTTGAATATTGAAAAAGGGTGACGTTAGAAGTACCTATAACCGCCGAATGTGTATGAGGAGGTGTATGTCAATGTAGCGAAAGTCAGGATCGAGATGGGGATTCGCGATATCTGTCTGTCCTCTGCAGGAAAACGGGCGTGATGTAGAGGGGTAGGCAGAGTTATAGATAGATATAAAAATACGTAATAATTGAAACCTAACATAACTTCCATAGTTATTCTTAAACACTCGAGATTTATACTCATTTTATTTACTACGAGAGACCGGGTCATATCACGATAAATTAAAAAAATAAAGGTAATCAGCTATCTTTATTAATTTATCGTGATATGACCCGGTCTCTCATAGTAAATAAAATAACTTCCATAATAATATGACATCACAACCTTACCTCAAAAGTGACCTAATAGCTACATCTCCAAGCTTTTATCCACCCCGAAAGGGATTAAACTACTAACAACTGAACCATTACCATGCCATCGCCTGTACATTCAGAATACAGCAACCTGTAGCTTCGTAATTTTAGTCTACACCCGTCCCTGTCTAGCCAAACGCGTTGCCCCATTTCCATCCCTTTCATCTGGCGTCCTCATGTTTTAGGAAAACAAAAAGTTTTTATTGCGTCAGTTATACTCCACTTGGGTTTGTGGATTAAACTGGAGTATAGTTGCCGAGGGTGTATGAGGAGGTGTATGTATGGTTCGTGATGTCTGTCTACCAGTTTGTCGACGACCTCCGTAGCGCGATTGGTTAATCACCTGAACGCTAATCGTGAGGGGGTTCGATTCCCGGTGAAGGCAGAGTTAAGAACTACGCTTTTCGTCTGCTTTCCAGTCTGTTCGTTCATTATATATGCTATATACGTATTTATCTATACATAATATGTATACATTTCTTAAATATACGTTGACTAGTACCCTTAACACAAGTCTTAAATGTACTTACCAAGGGGCTAGTGCAATTGGTGTAATGAAGTCCAAATATTATTATTATTATTTATATATTCACGCCTCTAGGTCCATAATATGATAGGCAGCATAGTAGGTTGTGTATGTATGTATATACTACTATGACGACGATGTACCTAATAAATAATACTAGAACATAAAATAGTGCATAGACCAAAGAATGTACTAGTCGAAATGTAGGCAGCTATTCTGGCAGAGGTTCAAATCTCGCTGATGCACAAGGTCAGGGGTCACAAACTTTCACTCGAAACCTGTTGTTTGTGTAAACAGAGAGGCTTTGAAAAGGGCATTTGGGCATCCCATACGATAACAAACACTTTCCTTACGGGGTATCCATCTCCGCTATGGCGGTAATTCTATGGCCACCTCGAACCCACGTGTTGATTAGATAGTCATGTGACAGGTGGTAAGCCGTCTCGCCATTTAGAGGCACTGAATATTACCTGTTCGGGGAACAAATAGGTTTCCTCACCGTAATATTTGGTGTATTTCGCGAATGTATTTTTATTGCGAAAAGAGATAGGTTGAACGTAGTAGACTTTCGTCAAATTTGATATTATATAAATACCTATCTCAAAAGGTATTAAAGGATGAGAATGTGTGTATGTCTTTTGTTTTACTGCCCATAATATGTTGATGAGTAACTCGAAAACATATCTCCGTAGTTATGATTAATGCAATCGTCAGTAAGCATATAATATAAATAACAGGTGCCCAAGTCTATTAATGAGTTTTAGCACTATCGTAGTTCAATATCACTTCAGTAATCGTGTGAAGTTGATAGTGGAACATCAAAAGTGTCAAAATTCACCATTCATAACAGCAAATGTGTCATTCACTTACTCTATTCCACGAAAACTTACACACTGTTACTGAAGTGACATGAAGCTGATATTTTACAAAAACCATTCGTGGACTTAGGGCCCATTTTGTCAATGCATTCTCCAATAAATTAAATTTATCCCAAATGTAACTCATTCCTCAATTTAACCTCAAATCTTTAGTCTTCAACAAAGGAAAACTACCACTACTATTTGGTACCATGTTTTGTACGTCCCAGATTAGCACGGAATAGCGAACTAACGACTAGTCCATGTTTTCATGACCTGAGCCAGATAAGGTGCCTAATCTTCAATGCCGGCTCACTGAGAAGGTTAGCGGTCAAATTCGTACTTAGTGCTTATGTTGATGGCTAATTGCTGAGAGCTAAGTGTATGAACGGTAACCAGGGTAACATTTATTTCGATCATCAAATTTGACATCACATTGAATCTTACCACCTGTCACATTGAGTACTGACTATCTGGTCCACACGTGGGTTCGAGGTGGCCATAGAATTACTATCTTCGCAATTGCAATTGGAAACCTGAACCTCTGAATACCCCGCAAGGGTTACTTGTCGTGAACGCATTTGTTTGTCATTTATATATTTATTTATTCACAAGATAACATACCTTACATAAAATACCTAATGCGCAAGCGAATCATAACAGAAAATACAACTTTCAAAATTACTAATATTACCTACTTATTGTATTCGAATAACTTAATTACATGTTCTCATTCGGTCACTGAAGTTAAGATACGAGGACATATTGGTTTCGGTAAAGAAAAATTGCGAGGAAACCTGCGCATCCTTCATGAAAAAACCCTCAGCATCTATATAGCAACATCGTTTAGAAGTTGATCATCATGTGATAGGTGGTGTGTTGTGAGGCCATATAAATAGGTACCTAAATAAGTAGGTTATCAAAACTTGTGAAAGACGAAAGACTTAACGTGTCACGTGTAGTAGAAATAGAATAGAAATATTATTTTGCTAAAAAGTGCTATTTCTGTAGAATATTCTGTCACATTTATTTATAGTTAACGACAAAAATTTAAGCTGCCAAATCGCCGAAATTACATTTAATGTTATAACTGGTATATTCCCGAAATCTACAAATAAAACCCTAAATACCTTTATCCCATATTACAACAACAAGACAAAAACATCTGATCACATTCGGTTACATCTATTAAACACACTGTAACATCGCAGCTATATCAAAAATCCTTGACAGATGTTATTCATATCTAGTACCTAGGTACACTAGGTATCTAGACCAAAGTACATCCAATTTGATATGACTCGCAGACTTATCTATATGCCTAAGTGCTCGCTAATTCGCGTTCAATGACAAACTCACTCAAAGATAAATGGAATATTATTTAGAAAAGATCCGAACTACTCTATTGGGCGAGTCGCGGACTAAAAGAGCGGTGGGCGGTTTTAGAAATTACTGGTTTATGTACTAATAAAAACAATGTATACTTGTCAGCTCACACTCGTTGCCCTTTAGATGTACACACTGTGTTAACAACAAACAATAATTTTATGACCATCATACCTTGCGTGATTCGCATTTTCATCTCTGCAATTGGGGAGTTCTATGGCCCGCTCTAACCCACGTGTTTAGCATAAAGATGGCAACCTATCTGGCGGGTACGCTGGTAGTGGCTGGATGAAGGGCAAGAGTGATCGTGTCTGACATATCCTTGGGAAGACCTATATCATGCAGTGGGTTGTCATAGGCTAATTTTTGACATATACGAGTATAGATCGAAATGAGAATATTAATTGATTAGATGAAGCTAAAAGTATTAAAGAGTATACATACATAAAATGATTAATGAATGCATGTGGTCTAAAAGAGATAATTATTTATTCACTACAACTCGTTACTTGACTTACTTGACTTATTTCCTGTTATCCCTTAGCAGGGATATAGGGCTCGAATAATGTTTCTCCACCGTTTCTCCCCACTGCAGTCCCATGGACTTAACTTCCTTCTGAACTGAGCGACGCCACGTGGACTTAGGACGCCCTGTCCTCCTCTTTCCTGTGGGATGCCAACCCAATGCTTGTTTTGGAGGATATGAACTCGTTACATATTTAGTTATAAGATTTCTTATGAAGGATATTTTCACAATATAAAGAATTTTGAAAAATGGACCCACTCTTACGGCAAACAAATCATCGTCAGGAAAGCCCTCTATTCGTCGAAACAGTAACGACTTACTACCTGTCACTCGCATCTTGACTGACTATCTGGTTAACACGTGGAATCGATATCATGTCTGTCATTTCAGAGATAGACACTTTCAGTTTTAATTTATTATAGACCCTGTTTTTTCCTAGTCAATTCATATATCAACCACCTTATCATTACTCCCTGCCACTTCTAAATTAACTAGGAAGACGCTGATAGCGTTTTGACATTGGCAACGACCTTGACGCAGCGCTCCTATTGGTCCAAAATCCAAAATGGCTGACAACACTCATTGTTTCAGATAATTAGATACTAGTTTTAGTAACGAGTATTTGATGCTAATTTACTAGTTATATTGTGAGAATGTTTACTTGGTTAGTAACTGGTGGTAATAGATGAATATTATTTATCTATTTGTTTTTGAGTGATATTGCTTTATTTAGACACTGAAAATTGTATTTATGAATGTATGAATAGATAAATTTGTACGTATGTAGTTATATTTTGTTTAACTAGATATGTTTATTAAGATATATTTTATATGTCTATAAAATCTTTTTTACATGTATTATTTTGAAATTAAAGCTAGACATACCTATAGAAATGATGACAATCGTCCATAGTTAAATTACCTACTAAAACAGAGGGGATATATATCAATCTTTAAAGTTCTGTCCCTCCCGAAACGGATAAAAATACGTGAGTTCATTTATGAATTTATGGTAGTAAAATAAATGTACAGTCATTCGACAAAATGTCTAGGTTTTCCGAAACCTTAAGAGCTCACGAAATGAAATTAAAAATGCTTCCGACTCATGATTTCACATAAGTGCACTTTTCACTGGAAAACTTCAATTTTCAAGACAAATCTCAGGCATACATACATATCACGCTTGTTTCCCTATAAAGGTGTTGACAGTGATCAAATACGTACTCAAATTTTCTGTCTCTCTACCTACCTACCTACATATGTATAGCTTTCCAAACAATGTTAATATGATATCATTTTTAGACCCTTCAGTCACTTTAGTTTAAGAATCTTCTGTCCCAATTGTTTTATAAGCAAGTAATATTAGTACAAAAGAAAACCTAATATAACTACGCAGTATGTTTAGTATTTTTGTATATAGATATATGTACCTTCATATCTACATGTATGCAAATTGAAACTACAATACATATCTATCTTCATAGCTACAACATACATATATAAACCACATTCAAACATACTTACATAATATAGTATACTAGCGACCCGCTCCGGCTTCGCACGGGTATAAAATATATAGCCTACTCCACTATTTAATGGATGATATTATACATATAAACCTTCCTCTTGAATCACTCTATCTATTAAAAAAACCGCATCAAAATCCGTTGCGTAGTTTCAAAGATTTAAGCACACAAAGGGACATAGGGACAGAGAAAGCGACTTTGTTTTATACTATGTAGTGAAGTATGTACAACAAAGAGCAGAACGGCACATACACAGCTAAACAAACCCGATCCTAAAAACTAATTAAGCTGCACGCTGCAACGTCTTAAATTTTTCTCCACGGCAGGCGAGGTGGTGGCAACCCCCGGGGTGGCAATGTGCATTTTTTCCTTTTCTTAAGACGAAAATTTGTTACGCTTTTTATACTTAAGGGGGGGCGATCGATAGGGGGCGTAGATAAGATTGCACCCCTTATCAATTTTTCGTTTGCAAGC
The DNA here is from genome assembly GCA_030578115.1 of Leucoptera coffeella. Classification (NCBI taxonomy): domain Eukaryota; kingdom Metazoa; phylum Arthropoda; class Insecta; order Lepidoptera; family Lyonetiidae; genus Leucoptera; species Leucoptera coffeella. Next base: position 153,645 of record JAMBLF010000509.1, read on the forward strand.
TTTATGAAAGGGTGGGTTTGTAGTTTCCTAGTGCGATGGGATGGTTACCCTGTATCGATAGTATAGTTATTGATGGCAGTACAAGTGATCAAGAAAATATTTTGTCGTCAATGTTATGTTCTCTTGTAAAGCATAGAAGTGTCTGAATGACTTTCTTGGACATTCATACACACAATCTTGTCCTATGTAAGTCTAGGATGTAAAAAGGTAGGTACTCCTAACGTCACCCTTTTCAATATCGCGTCTATCTGACTGTTGTTTGATTGAAGTCTGTTGCTGTTGTTTGAAGTCTTATTGGCCCCCTACGTAACCACCCTTCCACTTTACTCATATAATTATATTGAGTATAAATGTTGGAAAGAAATGCAGCTAGTTAGCATTCTGCTTACGGTCCAAACTAGAACAGGGAAACAATTAAATTAGCGCAATTTTCAACTAAATTACTTGAGCCAATTATACGTAATGCATTCCCTAAGGATATTTTTCGAAATGAAATTGCGAATGTACATATAAAAGTTTCATTTCCATTAGTACATGCTCTAGTGGGGATCGAACCTGGGACTTTTAGCTTCTAAATACCTTGACTCAATCACTAAGCTACACTTGCTTCGTTATTAAAGTTAGGTATGCTAAAGTCTGCCTATTACTAAAACAGACTATAGTCAATGACTATATATGTATTACAATAATAACTGTGTATGTGAGGTGTATGAGTGTCAATGAAGCGAAAGTGGTTATTCAGGGTCAGGACAAATGAAGATCCGTGATCTCTGCCAACCACTCTTCAGGAATTCAGGCGTGATGTGTATGTATATACAATATTCATGCTAAAAATGACCTAGGAGATATCGTGTCTTCAAAGTTCTGTCCACCCAAAAACGTTGACGTGAATATATATGTAGGTACGTCATAAGTATCAATCCTTTTCCAACAGGGGGAAGATCACGTATCCACAATTCACCTAATCATAGCAAAACTCTTTTGCATCATTGACATATACATACACGTTCTAATACACACTCGGTGGTTATAACTACTTCTAACGTCGCCCTTTTCAGTATATCATACACATACATACATATTCATAATGGAATATACATTATACAGTATATCATTTAAGATCATTTTACTTCAATGCATGTTATAACTAGTATATGTATGCACGAAAATCTTCGACTATACCAAGCTTAGCGTCTACTATTCCCCAAGCAAGGAAACAGTGTTAAAATTATTCCATTCTATTCTCGAAATTGGAAAAAGGAACAAACATAGCGGGACGGTTGCGACCGCGAAAAAACCGTAGCAATTCTACAGCGAACCCCCTAAGGGAGGTCTTATAATAAACGGCACCGACTTGCTAAGTTTATTCTTTAATTCTACGATACATTAGCTTAGTATACGGAAGATTTTATCAATTGATTACTCCTACAAAGTTGGAAAACATCGTGGATTTATTTAAATATTCATATTTCTTGGAAGATAAAAATGTATTATATAAGTTAGCTGGTCATAATAGGTCTCAGACTGGTATGGGATGTTTTTTGTTCCAATAAACTTACTAAAGATGTAATTAGTATCTGCTTTTACCGCCGAGTGTGTATGAGGAGGTGTATGAATGTATATAAAGAGAAAAATCGGGAGAAATAAGGAAGAAGTATAGTATTCAATAAATCAATCTTTTTTATAATAACGCTACTATAAGGGGGTAACACTCTCTATTTGTCTATCTTCTAAGAGTTAACAACCGTAACGATCAATCTCTTAGTCACCTGCAACATGATCATTAAACAGCTGTTTTTTTCAATAAGGAACGTTATATAAAAACGTGACGATCAAAATATAAACTACGGTGAGGGAAAACCTCGTGATGAAACCTATCTATTCCTTGGCACAAGTAATAGTCAGTGCTTGTAAATGGCGTAAGCTTACCACCTGTCACATTGAGAACTGACAATCAGAAGCTGTAGTACACTAATGCTTACTGCAAAATATGAGTTCAATATTGCTTCAGTAACAGTGTAAAGTTGTTCATGGAACAACAAAAGTGTCAAATTTGGTCCTTTATAAGGCGAAATATTACACTTTTGCTAATCCACTACCAAATTCACACTATTACTGTTACATTGAAGTGTGATTATGCAGAAACGCATTATTAGACTTGAACCCAGCTTCACATGACATCAAGGTGGCCATAGAATCACAATCCCAATTGCGTATATGGATATTCAAACTTAGAATACCCTAAAGGTTTCCAGTCGTGAAATGCTTCTGTTGTATACGTGACGCACACTCGAGTGTTGGTTACCAAGTGAACTGAACACACACAGGCCAATAATTAATCATCCAACATCTTCCCCCACCCCTAACCTCTGCAGGGTGAAAGGGAGTAAGACCGAACACCGACTGACATTTACTGACATGGGATTTTGGTATAAGGCTTACTGTCACATTGAGTACTGGCCGGTCAACACGTGGGTTCGAGGTGGTCATGGGATTACTTACGCTATTGAGATGAAAACCTGAACCTCTGACAAAAAGCTTTCTCAGCTGTGAAACAGTTTCTTTCAGTTTGAGTTCAAAATTGTGTTTGGGCAATAATATCCTTGGCATTATAAAATAAACTAGTATTTACTGACTAGTATCAAAAGATAAAGACAAAATACTGAATTGTAAAGCAAAATATAATAGTGGTCAAGATCTAACTTTAGATGTGTGTCTATGTTTTTGTTGTACATTTCATACACAGAGATTTCCTACCAGTCTTTTGTGACATGGCGACCAATTTAAGTACTTCTTGATAATGAACATCAGTATCTTAATAAATTTATAAAGATCTACGTTATATCTAAATACACCCATAGAACTAATTACCCAACATCTCTTAATCACTTCTCCCCTATATCCTAAAACCCCTTATAACTTCCTATACACCTAAACTATCACTCAATAACTTATATGTACCCATAACCCAGTGTTCCGTCTATCCCTGTTTCACCCTACCACCCCCTATTTTTTCTCCCACTCATTTTGTTTCGCCCCGTTCAAGGAGCTTCGTATGAAATTGAATTTTGTGGTCACCTCTTAATATTTTAGGGCCAGGAATATTGTGTGGTGGGTACGCTATAAATATTCTTTATTGCCGTATTAACTATTTTTATTCTGCTAGTGTATTTTGAAGCACCAGGGTTTGTTTATTAATAAACTTCTTTATCATTTATTACCCCTTTCGAGTGATCTGATCATTTTATTCTCTATAAAGACATGTTAACATTGAGAAGGTTTCCCTACTCAAATTATTACAACGAAACCCCAATATTCATGCTAAAATCTGACCTAGGAGATGTAATATCTCCGAGGTTCTGTTCACCCAGAAAGGGATTTAAAGACGTGTATGTATGTGCGTGAGTATGTTATGTCGAATACTAAGGTAACAAACACGTTTTCATTGCATCGAATAGATAGATAGATTTCCTCACAGTTTTTTGTCACATAGAGCGACTGACAGTAATAACAGAGAATAAAATATATGAAGTGATGAAGGGTGATATATAAAATACCCATAAGGAACTAATGTGTATGTATAAGGTAATTTAACAATATAAATGAAAATTTTCCAACATTTTTAACCTCTCAAAATTGTCTCCAAGAAAAAGGCGGGACAAACTAAAATCAACTTTTTAATTTGTTCCTTTGTTTGTCGTGGGGCCACTGTTTCGTTTTCTTTCAGCCATTTGAATGCAAACAAAGAGTTTGAAAGAAAAGAGTTTTGGTAGCGTTTCCACCTTTTTCAAACATAAGCGTTTTGCGATTTACAATACATATAAGGATGAATGGAATCATATAGATTATGGACATGTCATGAATTATAAGGAACCAGTCGATAATATTCAATCAAAATATTATGCTATCAGTGGTTCAAAAAGGTATGTAACTCGTACATATAGTTTACACCCATTAAGCATTTCACGGTAGCTAGAGGCTTGTTTTATTACTACGGATGTAATTTCTACATAGGTTAGACATTCAAAGCCCATTTTTCACAAAATACCCAATTCCCGTGACGTATAAATTAATCGCTATAAGCTTACGTTTGCACCCACCCTGTTTCCCAAACAATAGTCCAGGGCACACTTTTGAAATTAAGATCTTAATGAGATAATTGGTTATGAGGCTTCTGCGTACAACTTTTAATGTAACCTTTTTTGAATTTCCTTTTTGGTTATTCTTTTTTTTAAATGTTTTTGAGGTCGTGAAAGGGTTAACTCTTTGATGTTTTACATACATCTATACATATACATTCACGTCCTTTAATCCCTTTCGATGACTAGTACCTCAAAGACACTACGTATAATATATTTTAGGCCACTTCTTAGCTTTAATTTTTTTATCATATAGAACATAGGTGACAGATTAACAAACAATAGATTCCATAGATCCCTAGTCCCTTAGTCGCCTACAAAATACCAAGAACAGCAGCTAGTTAGCATTATTACGTCCCAGACGGAACCAATACATAATACACTCACATATACAAACCTCATTCAGTCCCTCCATTAATCAGACCTTAGAGTTCAAAGACCCCGTATTGTTGAGAAAGGTCAGTCCCGAATTGGGTTTTGACGGTGACGCCATTTTGTTGTATCACATCTCGTGTTTATGTAGCTTTAGTATTTTGTTTTTATGTTTATTGTGATGTTTATAAATGAAATAATCCCGTACTAAATGGGATTGATATGTTCATAGAATTGATAGATCCTTTTTGATGTAAATTGTCGTAGAATACGGTTTATGGTATAGGAGTGAATAAATTTTTTTGTGATTTTACATATACTAACCTAAAGTGAAATTATTGTTCTAATGGTTTTTGAAAATTTATTTATTTTTTATGAATGCTAGTAATATTTATTTACGTGTTACAATAAAAAAACTTAAAAAAATAATTATTAATAATTATAGTAAAAGAGTTACTGCTTTACTTAACCTTACCAATAAAATAATATTTAAAATATAATTAAAGCACTTTTCTTTTTAATACACATAAAAAAACTTATAAACACAACAATACACCATTAACTACTCTAAGAAACGCTAATGTTCTATAATTAATGTTCTATCGCTAATGTAATGTAAATAATTCATTATTACTAAGGACCAAATAAATACCCAAAAAAAGTTTCTACAAAACCAACCAACCTCCTTGGCAGATGCCCGCTTAACCCCTAACTGGGCCATTGGGCCTACCCCAATATTGGGCAAGTCGCGATCCGTGTCAGTGGGGCGAACGACGCTCTCTGCCTGACAAGTGGATTCATTCATGCCAACTTAAGGGTTAAGAATTTACGTATTGGAATTTAGTATGCTTATTAAAAGTATGGGAATTTTATGTTTAATTAATTATGATGATTATGAATGATTTAATGATAATTAATTAATGGATTTAGTTTCTGTGATGAGTGTGTATGAACATTATTTACATATATGTATTAATACTAGTTTTATTGTACTTATAATTATAATTATTCGAAAATAATGTATATTAAGATCGTTTATAAGATATTTAATGCGATTGCTTGATCGAATGAAATTTTGTAGTCGTATGAGCGATTTCGGGATTTTCAAATGCACTAGACTAAATAGTAAATTAACTAGAATCCGTTACTCAAAGTCTAGACGTTTTCTTATAAGTATATTCATTTATAAGAATTGTGTTGTTATTGGGTAAGGGGATTTGGGAGTTTAGTGATTTTACGTTTTTTTTATATGAAATAATTTGTGTCTGTTAATGTCATTAATAATGCTATATTTGCTCCTAAACTGTAACTGGCCCTATGAGTAATAGTAATATTTGATATTTAGTGAAGACCTATATGTAGTAGTAATAGTTGATATTTCGTAACAATTCCTTATTAGTTTACGACCAATGAAATGTCACCATCTTGTCTTCACGGCATATCATAAAGAGAATTATATAAGAATATATTACAACCCAACATAGGTACTATTTTTATATCTATAGATACCCTAACTGTAATGACTAATATTTATGCTAAACACTGACTTAAGAGACATTATATCTCCAAAGTTCTGTCCACCCCGACAGGGATTAAAGAACATGTGTATGTATATACCCAAACTAATACCCTGCATTACAAACCCTATACACCACCAAAATCCCTTGAAAACCCCCCTATCTTCCTTTCCTTAACCCGTCGCCTTACGTTCTATCCAATTTAATGAGCCAGCTGTATTGATTCCTTGCATTCTTTCACACAGGCGCGCAAGTCTCCCCGCCCCACTCCCCGCAGGGGGGATAACTCTCCTAAGACTTTTCGGGGATCGCGTATTGATGATTGGGGGGGCGTCTGCGAATGAAAATTGTAACGGCGCGCAAGGTACTTTTTTGGACGATTGGTTTTTAATTTGATGTGTTTAGGTGGTTATTTTGGGTTATTAGAATGCAATATTGAATTGGTTGAACTTCAGAATTATTATTAGGATTGTAATGATATTGAATTTGAATATTGATGACAGGTTGCTAGTCTATCACTTATTCAATTCTAATATTTCGTAGTACTTAAATACCGCATAATATAACTCGTGTATAAAAGTAGTTAATTTGTTATTTATTTACATCCCAAACTTGCATTAGTAATATAATATACATAAGTAACTCTCGTTATTTCTGTAAATTATACAGCAGCTTAATCCATGTAACTTTTTGATCATGTTAAAGCATAAAGTTGAGTACAATTAAGTATAATATATTGTAATTGATAAGTAACAATGTATTGATAAACCATCGCCTACAACACGCCAGGAAGTAAGACTACCATTCCACCACCCTTTCAAACTATCACACACCAATCCTCATACACACCTTTTGAAAACCAATCCATTCCCTAACCCACCAATTCACAGAGCACAAAAAGAGGTAAAACCGAAAGTGATAGTACATGCAGTGTTTTGCAAAACGAACTCGATCCCTTAGGCTGGCTCGGCTTAATATACTGTTGTTTCTGACGAGCAACAGGTGGTCCTACTATGGAGGTGCAAAGACGATTGTATATACATGGACTAATGGGTATTAAGCTAGTAACTATACGCTTCATAATAGGTGAAAAAGGGGACTAAAGACAAAGTTTTATATAAGTTTTTGTCACTTTAGTACGTTTGTAAATGTGATTGTTTCTAAACCTATCGTTCTATATCGCTAATTATAGAGTATGATCCATTATTTGATCAGACTGAAAGGTAACTTTAAGGTTATTACTGTATTTAAATATATAACAATACAGGCAACGAACCAGTAATACACATATACCAAAGATTTAACTCTATATCTAGTTATAAACTTAAAACACAAATCATTTATGTCACCTTAAGTGCCCTTACAATACATCGAGAACAATATTTATAGCTCACGTTTTACTCAACCCTTCTCGATCTACCTTTCTTAGTAGGCCCACCGCAGAGCCGGCTAGTTGGGCATTTTCCAAACGCAAAGTTGCACAAACTTTCCTCATTTGAACCCGCTACGACCGAAAGCCTTTAGAGAGTCAACAGAGATAAAACGCCAGAATCCACTCTTAGACTTGTCTAGAGCTTTTGATTGTGTAAACCACCTGGTTTTAGTAAGTCTGTTTATATCTCTACTGGATTATCTTGTTTATTTTGTCTATAGTATAGCTTATTTTGATAGTAATCTATGTTTTTAAAGACGTTATACAGTTAATCAGAATTATTTGTTATTTATTTAGCGATATTGAGACGCTAATGAATAGTTGTTTTTAATGTATTACGTATGATATTTCCTTAAAAAAACGTTACGTTATATTAATCATGTTACACTGTCATTTATTGGTAACTATTCAGTTTAATTTTATTACTTTAATCTCCATCACAGTAACATATAACAGACCAATTCGATTCCGGAAAAATCCGTTTAATCCAAACAAGTAGGTCACGGGACCAGTCCGCGTTATCCAACTACATTCGACAGCAATGACTGTTTAAAAAAACCATCAACGCCTGTAGCAAGAAGAGATTCCATCAAAACGTCTGCCATAGAACGATGAAGCACTCAAAGCACAAATTGGGATCGAAATTGGAATAGCAGGGAGGCTACGAAATTTGACAGCGATTTCAAATTGTCGGGAAAAAGATTATGCATCTATTGGAGGTAGCCGATTCGATATTGATTTGCATATTATCCAGACAGTTTCTCCATGGTTTTGGGTTCTTTTGTTTATACCTCTTGTGTTGGGTACTGTGATAGATTTGTTGAGTTCTGGGTGGATTCATTTGGACTGTTACTGGAATATTTATGGGTATTTCTTTATAGGCTCTTCTTTTTGATGTAGTAAACTGTTAAACGGAAATATATGGTGTAGTTCTTCCTTCTTTATTTCCTAGTTGAAAAGTTTTAGTGTATTCTATCAATAAATTTTGATCTTTGACACTGTCAATCTACCTTATGACTATAATATAATCTAACTAAAATTTACATGAGTACCCAATCATTACTATTCTTCCTCCCAAGCTAATTATCATCGATTACCACACAAACACTCCTAATACTCCTTCTTTACTTGTAACTACTTGCACAGTAGCAAAATCTTCATCCACAAATTGAAAGGCATTTTAAATTTCTTTTTAAAATAAACGCTGCACCCCCACCGAATCTTTTTCATCCCTTTTTTCTTACAAGGGGATGAGGTGAGAACGTTTCTTATTTCACTAACCCCCTACCCATCCCACGTGGGTTTTTGCCTTATTTTAAATCGCTACGGACCACCGCGCTTACCTATATCTGGACATAGACTAACGAATTTATACCAGCCGGGTTTGTTTTACTTTTGTATGCTGTCTGGGACTTCAAAATCAGCTGGCGTTCTTAAGTACTAAGGTCTTCTTTAAACCTAGTAAGGGCTAAGTTACTAAGTTATTACTTACACACGTATACATAAGTATACGTTCACGTCCTTTTTTAATTTTCCAGGTAGATAGAACCTTCGAAACTTAGTTCTTTATTCGTTTTAATCAAAGATATTGAAGTCTTGATAGTTTTATATAGAATATACATCGCAATAGTTATGTTAAACGTTATGGAAGAGATATTATATCTTCTAGGTTCTGTCCACTTTAAAAGAAAAGTGACGTGAATGTTTGTATAGTATATTCAAGTTAATTTAGACCTGTATGTCAGTCAGATTGACAAACCAAATATGTCAATAAAAGTTCTATGTAATTTTGCGTTGTCTTTCAACTATAGTTATAAGTTATCAACCCTTCACCCAATCCAGATTTAAAGGTCTCTTATACGCTTTAATAAGACGAAATACACCTACTTACCTTCCCAATACAACAACAGTATTCAATCATAGCTTAGCAAACTAAAAGCGCCCAATAAATCAATGAATAAAACATAATATAATATTATATACCAGATACCATCTCCCCTTAGGGTGGGCAATAAGACAGTGTGTACTTTAATACCGATATTTCTCCCTGCACTTTTCTTTCCCCCTTTGGGGGGGTGGTATAAGAATTTCGGGAGTCCACCCCGAGGGGTTTCCTTGATGAGAAAGAGTGTAGAACAGGGCAGGTGGCTAAATAGACACGTTAGAAATGGTTTGAAAGGGGTATGGAAGTGACTATAATAACCTAGAGTGTATGTAGAGGTGTGTAAGCGAAGCAAAGATAGGATGGAAAAGAGAAAATTCGTATGGGTTATTACTTTTGTTTTTGACAGGTTTATTTCAGTGATGACTAATTAAATATGCTATTTCGATAATGTATAAGTATGTGTATGTATATTAATTATTTTACGTTCAACATTATATTACATTAGTTAGGTTCCAAATTTAAGTTGAGGCAGAGTCACAATCCTAAATAATATGCGAGTATTCTAATTAAAATAATAATTAATACCGAACTAAACAGGGGCCTTAGTCTACTAAAGCTTTTTACAATATATCAGTTCAATATCAGATCAGCAATAGTGTGAAGTTGTTAGTGCATTAGCAGGAGTAATAAATTTCGCCATTTTTAAAGATTTTAATGGTGAAATTTGACACTTTGTTAATCCACTACCACCTTACCACTATTACTGATCTGATATAGAACTGCGTATGTGCTAAAACGCATCAGTAGACTTGGGCCCTAGTACAACTTTACTCTTTCCCTTAAGAAAAAAGATAATAATATCAAAAAACATTCTTTTTTATTCCCAAAATCCTCGTCCCATCTACTTTAGGCGAGCTGGTCTATGGAACAGATTTTTCGTGTGGATTCGGTAACCTCCTCGGTTCAACGTTCCCCGATAGCTTTTTAATACATCGATACGCTGTCTGCCCGTCGCGGAATGTCTGTTTCTGTGGGGTGGGCACGGTTTGTTTCGACTTGTATGTGGCGATTTAGAGATAAGAGATAACTTATTGGAAGTAAAAAAAACATTTTTAGATGGAAAATTGTCATTAAAATTAGTTAAACTCAAAAAAAACACTAACTAAACTATCGGCATTTCGTAAAGGAAAATCCTGCAGAGAAGAAATGCCAAGAAACTCTATGCTTTATATGTTTTAGGACAATCCTTCAAGCATTCTCAATGTAACATATACATATATTCACGTCTTTTAATTCCTTTTGGGATAGAATCTCGGAGACACGATTATATGTCCTAGGTCTTTTTTTAGCATGGAGTCATTCGATGGGGTTGCGATATTATTTGAAACATTGCATAGGTTGCTAGTCCATCGCTTTATAGTATAATTGACCCCTAATCCCTTAGTCACCTCCTACGACATGTCTAGAAGAACAGCAGCTAGATAGCATTCTTTTTACGAGGCAAACTACCACGAGTGATTTTTTATTTGAGATCATTTAATTCGCTGTAGCTCCATTGATCGGGGCTTGACTCTGAATCAGTTGCTACAAGATTCAATCCTCGGAATATGCATCAATGGAAATAAAGTAAATTTGCAGGCATTTATGTTATATTCGTACTACCCCGTCCAACTATACCTTCTACTCTATATGTATGATATGTTTGTATGAAATGAAATGATATTTTTTTTCATCAACATAAGAATTATAAAATAAGTAATTGCAAGTAAAAAAAAATGTACATGAAAAATTGTCATCAACATTAGTTAATATTAAAAGTAATACTTGCAAATAAATCTAATTCAACTATTGGCATTTCCATTAAATGCCAAGAAACTCTGCAGAAATATGTACCATTACTGTATTTTTTATATGATATGTTTGTACATATGTACCGTTTACTCTAGCCCATAGCTAAACTTGCCTTTATGCATCCCAGGACGGCGGTGGCATGATGAGCGAGTGCTCCCTCGGCCGGTGTCAGCAGGAGCGCCGCGCCATCCGCAAGGAACTGCAGCGCTGGACCAAGAACATGTTCTACGTATTGGGTGAGTCATATAATAATAATATTTGGGTATAGTTTTAAGAGATTTACGATTCATACTCATGATTAATAATAACTAGCGTGACTTATCGCGTATGTTAACCCGACGTTTCGGCTACGTTGCAGCAGCCATGGTCACGGGCAGACAACGTAGCCGAAACGTCGGGTTAATAAAGGTAACTTTAATGTTGGGTCAACATAAACACTATTGTAAACACTAATATAAAACATTTGGGACACTATTGTCTAATAGTGTACAAGACAATATGACTAGAAATTTACAAAAATTACACCAATTGAACTAGCTTCTTGGTAAGTTCAGATAAGACTTTTGTTAAGGGTACTTTTCTTCTTCTTCTCGTGCCTCTCCGACTAGCGAAGGTTGGCAATTAACTCTGCTAATCTAGCCCGAGGTTAAGGGTAGTAGTCAACGTAAATTAAAGAGATATGTATATAAATAAATGCATATATCATCAACAACCAGACTGGAAAGCAGAAGAAAAGCGTAGTTCTTAACTCTGCCTCCAACGGGAATCATACGCCAGACCTCACGATTAACATTCGGGTGGTTAACCAATCGCGCCACGGAGGTTGTCAAATAGTACTCATTGATACATAGTTAGTTACATACATACATATATGTACATACAGCCATATTCATTCACGTCCTTCAATCACTTTAGGGGTGGACGGAACCGCGGAGATCGTTGTTTGAAATGAATGTTAATTAGCTGCCGTTCTTCCCGGCATGTCGTAGGAGGCGACTAAGGGACTAATGTTCCATGTAACATCAAAACTCAGAACTTCGATATCCATGCTAAAAAGAGACCTAGTTGTATCTTCAAGGTTCTGTCCACGCTAAAAGGGTTAAAGGACGTGAATATATAGATTCTATTCACCCTAAAAGTGATTAATTAACGTGAGTATGTATTGTAAGTTCAGGTAGTTTCAAGCTTCAGGTATATTTGTGATCATGTATATAAATATTTGGTGGTTTATGAGTGTCAATAATCGGATCGGGACTAATAGGGATCCGTAATCTCTGCTCACCCCTCTACAGGAAAACGGGCGTGATGTGTATGTATGTACGTATAAATATTTGTTGTAATTTTACTAGAATGTTTTGAGTGAAGTAAAACATTTATTTTTGCTATCTCTAAACACTATTGTCTTTTAATGTATTTTATTTTGATTTCTGTCTCCACTTAGTAGGAAATAAGTCTTTATATGTGTTCCTGTTGATTTTACACAGTTTTATATGTTTTCCATACTCTTGAAACTTATATACATTCATTAAAGACAGGTTACTAACCCATAGTATATCCATATTATTCTCGTAGAGTAATACAATTATGGCTACGAAAATCTCTGTTTTAAGTTAGTCAAATTTAAATATTTGTAAAATTAACTGTCTGGTTAAGACTAAGTGTCCATAAAATTTCTACTTCCGCAATTGCGGAAATACACACTAAAACCACACCTCAATTATGTTTACATACACATATAACATATTAGTAGATTTCTTAGTATAAGACCTTAAATGTCTTTATAATTTTTCTTAATCTTATCATTTAAGAAACTACACATACATATAAACACCATAGTCTTAGCTACTATCATAGAAGCGACCCCCACTCCCTTACTCGCTTCTAGCTGCCTAGTGATAAGAGCGACCAGGCGGCCAGCTGTAATCAGTTGCATCGACTGCATACAGCGCATGCGCTCTGTCTACCCTTAACAAACAACCTGTTGCAACAGCCGACGCTCGTGTTGCGCTCTTATCACAAACGAAATTCAAAATCTCTTATCAGTAACCAAAATACACATTGAAAAGGGCGAAAAATTCAACCATTGACACTGCACCGGACTTGTTCAGTGCACTGTCAACGCGGCTTAAATACTAGTGTGACTTGGACAGCGTCTTAAGATTATGTTTTTAGTGAATTGGTGCTAAAATAGGCGTGCAGTTGAGATCGATATTTTAGAAGTGTTTTCTACTTAGGGCTTTGGAAGGATTTTTGAATTTATTCTTAAAGACTGTTGATAATAATGTGAATTAAGAACTTAAGTTCGGCGGAAATTCAAGCTAGCAGAAGCAACAAGTGGAATGTCGGTAGAGGTAACGTAACTTTTGTACTACGTAGCGTGTACGTGCTAGAGAGCGTAAATTTTTTGGGGATTTAGCGCTGTTTGTTTTGCCCGTTTATTTAAAGCCGGGTTTTTCGGTTCGCACCGATTTATGATACGGTATCGGTCGGCTAGATTTATCCGCTTATTTGCTGAGTTTTCCCTTTCGATGTTTTACCGGTGTTCGTTATTTTAAATTGTTTTCGGGTCTAGTTTTAAAAGTTGTTTCTTTTACGTATTTGATCAATTCTCCCACCTTATTCTCTATGTGTTCTAAGCATGTTATAAAGATAATTATTTACTTAAATCATTAACTGGTTTATGTAATATAAACTTAATAACCCAATTACATCTTGGATTAAAACGAATACTAATTATACTTATAGAAACATATATTATATCACATTAGCGCTAGAATACGATATTAGTGCATCTAACTTAATTCTAGAATAAAGAAAATGGGTGGGGAGGTGGTCGATAGAGCTTCTTTTGTTTTAAGAATCCGCCATTTTGAATTTCGTGAACGAAAAAAGTGCGTCTTCGAAAAAGTTCTCGGAAGAAAAAGGTTTTATTCCTTGTTCTTTTTTCAAACTATGCTGACTGAGTAAATAATACATGATAGTACTACTAGATATTAAATACTGCGTGTAAATAGATTAATAATGTGTAAAGAAGCTTTGGTTACATTAATTAGTCTAGTTTCGTAAAATCATTTGTGATGCAAGAAATCCTTGAAATTATGGCAATATTGTAAGAAATTCAGAAATATTCTTTACAATATTAATTATCTACTTACATCCCCGTTTTAAATGACTATTCTACATATATACATTTACATTGTTTCCCTTTCGGGGTAGACAGAACATTGGAAAGATACTATAAAAGTGATTATTTTAGACAGCCGAAATACGTCATTTCGTATAAGTGCCGCCGTCGTGCGTCGAACTTGAACCCTGTAGGTGACAGGCGCCCCCGCAACCACTGAGCCGTGAACGCTGTCGCTGACAGACCCGAATAGTAGACTGTTTATTTTTGTATGTTTATTATACTAAGGTAACTTACCTAGATCTCGGCTTATTCTAAATGTGAAAATAATCTTATATTCATTATTAAGAATATTTATTTCTTATAGTTAGTTTTTGATTTATAATGTTCTTTAAATTTTAATTAGTGATGGATATATGGACTTAAAATGCGATCATTTTAATTTCATAATAATAATATATATTTATTCCTACATACACAGTCAGTACCTATTTGCATAATAATAGAAAAAGTAAAAAGTTATTACACCTTGCGTGACCTTATATTTGCAGTTGGGGACCAAGATTACAATAATAAAATTCTTTAGAATTATGTCTTATCTTATGGGTATACAATAAAGATGAAAACTTAACTATTCGTTTACAATACGACACTGCCTAGTAATAATAAAATTGGATACTGTAAAAAGACTATCGCCCAAAAACCCTAGTCAATTAATCACTATAAATCAAGTTAGCCAGGGACTGCATAAAACGAATGCATGCATTTGAAAATGAGTCAATTAACAAACAAAGCCAGTTGCATAAGTTGACCTAAGCCGGAAAACTTGTTTTTCCTGCGTTAGCTGACATTGAATGCGCAATGTCTAAAAAATGCCCTATTCAATACCAAACCAAGGTCTTGCGCATATTTAACTCCTAAACCGACGCTGATTGGCCAAACCGCCGTGACGTCACCAACCACCGACCAATCACAGCGGCCGACGCTAGTCTAATTAAAAAGTTGAGTAATAGGAATTAAATATAATTGGTATTCTTTGTAAATGTTTCGATTTATTTTTATGTTTGTACACGGAATGCTGTAATGGTTTTAATTTATTAAGGTGACGTCATGCGCTTATGACCATGTTAATAGAACCTACTTTACGAGATTTATATACATACTACGTCTATAAGTCTGTTATTAATTGCTTGGATACACAATATTACCTATAGACGCTAAAACACTAAAAACATGGTAGATAATTTTATTTCTCATACACATAATGAGTCACTCATACCTCTAACTGCCCTGAAAGAGTTTACAATCGTTATAATTTAGACTGAGGATGTAATCTTCAGTAAATCTGTAGAGTAAACACAATCTTGAATACATAAATATCTCCCTAGATTGTTTAGTATTGACATAGCCCTTCAGTCCAAAACTATATCTACATATTTGTATATGGTCTCTTATTCACCTTTTACGACATATAAGAAAGACAGATAGTCATATTTCCGTTCTATTGCATTATAAGTACATCTAACATTGGAACCCAGCATTGGTGTTAAGTATAATTTCTTAAGTAATGTCAATTTTATTAATATTATTAAATTATGCACAGTATCGTCATCGTAGAAAAAAATTTAGTCATAAATATATTTATTCATACATATACATATATATTAGTATTGTTTTAGGGTTAAAACCCAAGTAACATTGTTATACTTCGATTACATTACTATTACATTGCATTACTATTAAGACTGTTTTTGTAATAAAACCAAAAGCTCCTTTTAACAATGTTAAGCCTGATGTGAATGACATTAGGATATAAAAAAATGAATTTTAGAAACGGTTGCTAGTCCATTACCTTTTAATAGTGTAAAAATCCTCCTTGCGGGGTTTATTATTTTGCTATATAATGTTAGAATAAAGGCTGATGGTTTCTGTATTATATTTAAGTCCCAGTTACGCACTCTACAATCGTAAAAACAAAAATTTAATACTTTATCAGAAATCAAACCCGGAACTTCCATCTCCCGAGAGTGCCATCTCATTCAGCCACCGAGGTCGTCTTACGAAACGGACATAAAAATACCGAATCTTCCTTCCCGGCACCACGTCGCGCCATCTATGAAAAAAATCCAAAAAATCGGAACTATCACAAGAAATGCACTTACAAGAACCTCCGACACACATAGACATTCGACAATCGAACTCACCCACACTTTTGAGGGAAAAACGAAAAAAAGCACACCACGGAAAACTTTATACACCCTTTGAGACTTTTCGCACACACACTCACGTATTTAGAAGAAAATTCTTATTTTAATGGCGGATGAAGTTTACAAGTTATTTTCGAGTATAAATGAGCCGGATAAAAAAGTTCTAAACTTAAAAATATTGTAATTGATAGCTGAAACCCACACCGAAGCATGCACACGAGTGCAGTGTCTATGTTTGTAACGTAGGCGGACGGACAGCTCTTGATACTTGGTGGGTGGAAGGAATATTAATGAAAAGTTTTTCGTTGTACAATGTTTTTGTTGGTGACTGGTTTTGAATATTGATGTTGTGTGTTTATTTTGGTTTGGTGAAAGGGAAGGTGGAAAACTATTGTGTAGAGTTTGTTAGTTGCATCTATAGTAACATCATATAGATAAGGCTTTGTCTGAAAAAAATTTGACTAAAATACATTGTGTTATAATACAGTTACATTTTTTATATTATTTTTGTGAATTACTTACTAGATAAGATTTTTCTAAGTGACAAAACAATAGATGAACGTTATAGTGTATATTTATAAAGTTATAACTGTCAAGTCTTGCAATATTAAAGGTTAATACTGTCAGCTATCGATATGGTTTTTCAGTAAATAAGTCCGTTTCTAATATTTCATCTTCAAGCTGATGCAAAAACACTCCAGTTGGGACACATTTATTCTGAATCAATAGTCGTTATGAACAACAATATCATATAGATGAATGGCCTCTATTAAAAAAGAATAAAAATAACTAGATATTAATATTTATTACGACACTGAAATGTCACCTTCTTAAAACATATATTTGGATTCTACTACACAATTAAAAATGTACATAATGACGCATCTTACGAATAACACAAAATAACATTGTTTGTTTTTATATATTATTCCATTTATCGGACAAACAACTCTATTTTATTATTTATGGTCGTTAACCCGAAGTTTAAAACGTACTCGAGTAAATTAAACACTCGTTCCACAGTTCATACACTCTCATCATGCATATTCTCATATAGAAAATTGACAGTCACATTTATTACATAAACTTCACGGTTATATCCCTTCAGAGGGCCAGGTAGAGATTACCAATCGACATATTTTAAATTCGGGTAAACTTGTCATATCATTAACCTCTATAAATGTACGCATATTAAATAATTTAAAGTATGTATTTATAAAGGTATTTTTTTCAATATTTTAACTCTTAGATATATAGAAAAATGCATATATTCGTCAAAAACTGTGTTGGTCTATGAGGAATCTATTGCAAGTATCAAGACGGGGCGGCGTCCTCGGTCGCAGTAAATACAAGGTAATGGCTAAGTACGCACGCCGCGCGCATTCTGTGCACCGCCGCCGATGCAACGACACCCAGTTGCATAGCCCACGACCCGCCCCGGCATAAACACGAGAGCCGTTGCCGCCACTAAACAGAATAAAGAAAAAAGAGCGCGCTGTCAAAAATTCTATTTACAATTTTACTAGTACGCGAACAAAGAAAAATATTTTCGAGTGTGTTTTTTCTTAAATGTTAGTAACGAAACATATCATTGGACCCAGGATTCGTACAAAGAGTTTTAAATTATTTATGTGATATGACCAGTGACGGAAGTGCGAAGGAAAAGTGCCTGTGGATGTAGAAGGTGGTTTCGGTTGGACCGGCGTTTATTTGCTTACAAAAATTACTACCGAAGTTTCAAAGTGGAGCGAGGAGGGTCAGACTACCTCTGACGCATGTGAGTAATGCTTTCAAACTATTTTATATTATCCTTAACGTATATAACCTCCTTTTGTAAGAACTCCACTGAAAATTTTAGACAAAAAGGTTTTATTTAACCAACCTCTTTACAAATATTTGTTACGAAAACTTTTTAGACGAAAACAAAACATTACTTTAAATTTAACATTACAGTAACTTTAATACAATAACTTTAATAAATAATGACTATTAAATACTAAATTCTCATCACTATTCTATACATATAGTTCATTCTTATTACATTTAATTACATACAACCACAGTGCGTATATATAATTTTTTCCCAATTTTCCATCTCCCCTCCACTGCAGTCTCCACCTATTATCTATCCCACTCTTTAATCTAGACTTGTGTGCGTGAACTAGAAGTGTTATGTGGGAAACCTATATTTTGAAAGCCATGTCAAGGCGACTAGTAATTGCTAGATCTAGGGTTATTTAGTGTACCTAAGTTTTAAACAAGGACATGTTTTTCTAATTAACTTTATATGAGAATGTTGACAATGTTCTTAGACTTAATTGATTGTTTTATTAATATGTAATAGGTATATTGAATTTGTAATTTATGTAAATAATAATAAATACTGGTATTAAAACTATACAGTAGGTAATGAGCAATAAATACATTTTATTTCTTTTAAATCGTTAGTGTTGTATATAGATAAATTAAAACTAAAAAACTACATTTTTGTTTTAATTAATTAATGTTTCTCTTACATACACATACATACATTACTTTTAAGTCTGTTTTTATATGTCATATGTTTATTTACATACAAATTTCGTTTATTCACTATATTAACAGATTTGCTATTCTCAATATGTATATAATTTTTATTTGACATCTCTTTATATCCATATTCTATATAAAAGATACTTTACATACATATATTCTAAACACACTATGACAAAACAATTCATATTACTAAGTAAGGCCTAAGCACTAAAATCTAGATTAAAAAAACTATTTGAACACTATTTTTTAGCTCACGTTTTTGTGTTCTAGGCTAAAATAGAGCCGACGGAAAGTGCTAACTGAAGATTATGAATACTAGGTTATAGGTTTTAGTAATTTAGGTGCACTATTTATCATCTTATTACATAATAGTAGATTTTTTTCATATATTATTTCCTTACAATATATTCTTAAATTAGTATTTAGTGCTTAAAGAATTGGCTGGAATATATAAATCTCTAAAGATACTTTGTCAGTTTATTCTATTAGGATAATTATGTAAAAAAGTATGAATATAGTATATTTATATGTAGGTTAGGAATGATAATGAAATATTACATGTAGGTACATAGGAATGACTTTAGTTTCTTAGTCGCTTTTTACAATTTTGGAAGAACACTAGTTATATTCTGAAAATTAAAGATTATAAGTAATTGATCATAATATTTAGTTATATTAACAACTCACTTAAAGTTTATTCATTTGAAAATTTTCGTTAATTTATATAAAGTTACATCTTTATTTTTTTTCAGTATATTCATGATGAAATAATACACAGTTTCAGCCAATATCTATCCTTTTTACAGAAAACTCTTTAGATTTTTTGAATTTTTTTTAACAATCTACAATTTTATCTAAACTCTATTACTTATAAAGGCTCATATACCTAATATATCTGCCTACCCTTGCAAATAAAGCGTAAGCATACACTTTCAAAGTTCTTGAAAAGAGGTCATCAGTGCATTCAGGAAGCAGATAAACCGACCTTTGTGCTCAAAACCTACGTGGTTATTTAAAAAAAAAGATAAAGCTACGCACATACGAGTATTGATATTTCTTTTTTTGTATACATAAGTGTATGTAAGCTTGGAATTTTTATATATTTTTCATATTTTCTCTAATGTACAGATCTATTGTGATTGCTTCAGTCTTGTAATAATAGTAGCAGTACATTATTGCTTAAATATAAAACTGTATGTATACATAAAAAGTATGGAATTTTAACAATAAATATAATTTAGATACTACTTACACATAACTACTACAACATTGTAAAAGGCAATTATGATGCATATAAAGTTTTTGATAAGATCACTGAAAAAACTAATTAAATAAGATTTGTAAAACAAAACGATTCAATAATGATATATATAGATTTTCATGAAATATGTTTGTACCTATATGTAAAACAATATGTAATAAATGTACCTACATACACATCACGCCCTTTTCCTTGTAGATAGTTAGGCAGATATCACGGATCCCCATCTGTCCCGATCCTGACAAACCTGTTTCGCTTCATTGACACTCATACACCTCCTCATACACACTCGGTGGCATACATACGAAATGTGTCTATACTTAAATTAATGTTTGTGACAAATTAACAAAATATTATTAAGAAAATAGAAAATACTATTATTATACATAGTATATAAATATTACAAATTATCTTACTCATAATTTAGTAGTTACATACTTTCAACTTAATCAAGAAATTCCAAACCTATTATAAAACAGTGTTATACAAAGAAAAACAAACCTTAATTAATTACAAATAGGAATCAATATCGTTTCCACCTTTCCAACAATGGCGGACATATAAAAATAAACAAAAGATACACACACATACATTTAAATACGGAAAATAAGTAGTAGGAAACTAAAGTTAAACAAAAGAAAAATGTTGTATATAGATATACTACAATTTATCTTCCTGTTACAATATTAAATATTGTTTTTAAATATATTAAAAAATATTTACATTTCCCGTATATATTTATATGATACGTAAAAAGCATGCTAACTAGCTGCCGTTCTTCCCGGCGTGTCGTAGGAGGCGACTAAGGGACTAGGGGTAAATAGAATCCGGTCACCAATGTTCCATTATTACATTGCAACTCCAATATTCATGCTAAAAAGTGACCTAGGAGATATTATATCTCTGAGGTTCTGTCCATCCTAAAAGGATTAAAGGACGTGAATGTATGTGTAATTATATTTCCTGAGTTTTAGTGTTACCGTATTACATATATTTAATGAAAATATGAAGTTACAAGTCACGTCGATATTTTGGAATGAGATAATAAAAATGTGTAGCAACAAAAACATCCATTTTGTTAGTGTCTCTAAATATGAAATATACCAATGTATACTTATCTAATATTATATTTTTTTGTTTGCGTGTGTTTTTATTATTTTCGTGTACGTATGTAACTAAATATATGTATCTTCCTAATTAAACATTGTAAGGTTGCTATGCATAAAGATTTATGTTTTATTACATCGGATGTGACTGACAAAACGGATTTTTCTTAATACGACTAAGCTTTAATAAAAGTTAATAAATTATAAACTTAAATAAATTATTTACTTATCTACCATTTATATTATTATATGACAATAAATCTTAGTTACAAACACTTCACGACGGTTAAACATTCTTGGTAAGCCAGGAGCTTTAGTGACCACTGTATTACAAAGGTCGTTCTTTAGATATAAAATATTAAATTTCAACCAAAATATTCCTATTTAAAAACGAATAAATATAGATAAATTATTATTTGCTTTTGTATAGATACATAAGTCTATTTAAGTTAGTTACTTATATATTATTTTAGTAATATACATGTAAAATGCAATTTAAAAACCAAACCCGCGCTCCCAAGCTAGTCAATAAAGAACAAAGAAATTTCGCCAAATCTTGTACAAGGAACAGTTCGTATTAAGGAAAAACAGGTTTCATTTAAAAATGGACTTTATGACCTGCCTTGAACTTTCATTTTTAAGTGCACACCCAAGGACTTAAGCTCTGTTTACCTTTTACACATTTTTTGTTTATTTTCTCTTGAAGAAAAGGAAGTGAAGTATTTAAGTATTTGTTTTTCGGTGAGTAAATGGTGAAATAATCACTTTGACATTTATGTAAGACTTGTTTGTAATTTTAAATATCCAAATATGTTGCAGTAGCTAAAATTTTTTATTTCATATAACGTAACGTAAAAAAGTAAGGTATGTGTTAAAAATCATCGTATTTTTTTTTATATAGTTACGTACCTAGGTGACATTTTTTCATACATTCATGTACTTACAAGTATTTGATATAAGAATTTACAGTACACCTTCATACAGAATATTGTCTATCTATTCAAATAAAAGTATTAATAGTTGTATGCTCAATATCTTCCTAATATTTAATTTCATACCATCAAAACACCCATAAATAGGCTCAATGCTTCTGTCCACCCCAATAGCTCGACAAAGACTTCACCTTATATCAAACACATTAACAAAAACCCTTTCTACTAAAACAAATCATACTATACTCAACAGTATACTAATACCTTTACTGGCATCGCATTCAATATCGTTGCCCGTTACCGCGGCTCAAGGCCCTCACACACTGTGGCAATCACCTTAAGCTGCAAGTACACTCCTTGCGCTGGCGGCCAAGGCGAGCGCGCGCGCAACTGTCAATGTCATAACGAGAGCTGTCAGTTGATGCGATGTTAGGTTATGGTGGGAATTATAATTTAATAAGTATATTAGTTAAGATTTGCTTTTGTATGATTATTTGTTATTGTTTATAGTAGGTTTTGTCCATATTGTAACATATTATTTTAGCAACATGTTCCTGAAAAAGTTTCAAAGACGATTCACGACAATTAACCCTTGCGGGGTAGTCAGAGGTTCAGGTGTCCATCTCCGCAATTTCGAAGGTAGTAATTCTATGGCCACCTCGAACCCACGTATATTGATATGTTTAAAAAGTTTCGTATGGTTTTCTATGTCAATACATATAAGTAACTACTTCTTTCATATACATTCACGTCCTTTAATCCCTTTCGGGGCGGACAGAACCTTAGAGACCTTAATATAACCTAGGTTACTCTTTAAGTCGTTAAGAACGGCAGCTAGTTAGCCTTTTTTAGATCCTAGACTAGCATTGGATACTAGTACCTAACTTTATTTATTTCTAATAAATATGCGCTCGAGGTCGCCAAGTCTTGATCTTGTTGATTCAAGTACTAAGATTCAGATTTACGATTAGTTGTTACGCATACTTTCTCTTTGAGAACGGGTTCTTGATTACAAGTGCTGTAGGTATTTGTTGAGACCTAATTCTAGATATATCTAGGCATAAGTATCTAGAAAAATGTTATAAGTAAGTTATGTTAACCCTTAACTAGTTATCTTTAAAATTTTCTTAATTCGATTTTGATTGGAATCTAATATTTACTTTTAATATTTAGCTAAGCACAAATTAGCATAAAATTTTCATATGTTATTTATAGATATTGTCATTAAATATTTAAGTACTAGAATACTAATGCTTTTGCAATATCTATACATAAATTAACGATGATAACATAACTGTGAACTCTACATTAATGTAGAGACTGTACAAAACGAATATAGAGACTACAAAGTTTTCTTTTTATATATAAATATATTATATTATATGTAAATACACCATAACCCAACACAGTAACCCACAAAAACATTAAAGGTTTAGATATAAATATTATCTAAGTTTCTAATTTATTTCAAACAATATCTCTACACTCAAAACCCTTACAAATACCAAATAAAAGATTTCCTAACTATTAATACTCAAAATACAACGGAGAGAGAATATCTATCTATTACTATTTCAAATATAACAAACTACTAAGCCCCTATTTTACTAACCTTAACCGTGCGCGCGCGCCTTAACCCAGTCTAGTTGACAGCCGGCCATTTTGTAAGGCGTCAAGGTTACACCGCCATTTCGCTGTGTGCGTTAGACGCGCAACACACGAATTTGATTGGTCCGCGCGTTGTTTAACTTGTTTTAAACATAGATGGATGGTTAATAGGTTTCAGGTCAAGAACGCTTTTAGGTTGGAATGGTTGGACTAGGTTAGGTTAAATTGTTTTGTAAAAGGTTTTTGTAAAAGATCTAGGTTCAAAGTCGTGTGAAAGGATAGGTGGATCTAAAGTAGATTGGTAACAAAATAAAATAATAATCTATAAGGTTTTTATAATTTCCGTGGTTGCGATTGTTAATAATTTTAGAAGTAGGTTATACCTATAGTTCCGGGAGGCAGATCACTAATTAATATATTAAATTTATATTCGATTAATTTGTTAATTATTAATTACGTATTTATTTAAAATGACAGCTCCTAAATATTGTTTTAAATTAACCTTATCTATCTTTTACTCTAAAGTTTAAACCGATTACTAAGTCATTAATTTAATTAGTGTAAGTGTTATAAGTACTAAAAAGTAAATATTATGTAGTAAGTACACATCCATGAAAGGCATTGAAATTACAGTCATGAGCCAAGTATGTAGGTCTTAGCGAATCAATTAGATGACATCTCTCTCTCATGAGACGAATTGGAAAGAGATAAAATATTTTATCTAAGACTTAAAGGTGGTTGTACACTAGGGTAAAGTTTAAAACTTAATGTCTGAGTAATAGCAAGTACCTAGTTAAAATAAATGTTGTTAAATACAGCGTTTGTTGATTAGGTCATATATAGGTATAATTCCACACTTAGGTCGCTTAGAACATCAATACTTCTGTGGTATTAATATATAACGTAAATAATTTGTAATCAAGCAAATAATTTAGTAGTAAATAATTCGTTGTATTTCTATATTATATAAGTACTCTTCTACTATTAAATTATTCAAACCTTATATACCATTCTACAGATCTTGTGTTATTTTATGTTTCACTCAAAGAAATACTTATAATATTTTATTATTAATTTTAAAATAACCTTTTTATGCAAAAGCTTTATGAAACTACTAAAAAATAACCTTATTTAACTACTTTACGATAGATTTTTTTTCATCTTATCGTAAATACGTCATTTACGGATCTTAAATTAAAACAGTGGACAAACAACCTAACCAAAAAGCGCGGGGAAAGCGCGTCGCGTCGTCGCCAGTTGTTTTGGTACCCGAAAACCGGTTAAAATTATTAGATCTAACAGGATGGAAACTTAGGAATGCTTTATCATATTTATTAGTAAACCTGTTGATAAATAAGTAGGTTTCACATGATATCAACAGTATAAATATATAGAAAGGAATCGTTTATTTTGAAAACTTATGTACCTAGATATAAAAGTATTCTTATATTAAAATCTCCATAACTGAATCGTTTCATCTTCATTATTGCATGTCGTAGGAGACTACTAAGGAACTTAGAGGAATCTGTTGGGTGATGGGCTTACCTGTCACAAATGTTCTATACATGTAATAACTCAATCCCAATATTTATGCTAAAAAGAGACCTGGGAGATATTTACAATCGTATCTCCAACCGTCTGTCCACCACAAAAGGGATTAAAGGATGTGAATGTATATGTATCTCTATGTAGATATGTACAGCGAATATCTATAACAAATATTAACTAAAAATAAATACACACCTAATAAAAATAAATAAATATTTAGTGTTATTCATTTTGTTAAAGTGTAAGTATGTATATAGTATAGAATTGGTACACAGTATAAAAAGTCTATAGCTGTCAATGAAACGTAAGTGATTTGCCAGAATCGGGAAAAATAAGGATTCGTAATCTCTGGCTACCCCGCTGTAGCAAGACAAACGTGATGTGTACGTTCATATGTAAAACAAGGAAATGTTATACCTAACTAATCCAAACAGGAACATTTAACGTGTTTTTAGTATCTCGGCCTTTTAAATAAATATAGGAAATGAAGCGTAAGGAATTTTAACTGTTATTTATACTGACGGTGCATTGTGACTTATTTCCTTGAGATCAATTCCTTTTTATTTAAAAATGGTAAAAATATACATACATACATACATCCTTATACATTTATACATAATAATAATATTTGGACATTATTACACCAATTGAACTAGCCCCTTGGTTAACATTTAAGACTTGTGTTAAGGGTACTAGTCAACGTATATTTAAGAAATGTATATATAGATAAATACATATATAGCATATATAATCAACGACCAGACTGGAAAGCAGTAGAAAAGCGTAGTTCTTAACTCTGCCTCCACCGGGAATCGTACCCGATACTTGTATATTTACGTTATTTCATCTCTTTTCTGGTAAATATACATACGTTTCACGACTTATGTAAAAACACTCCATTTTTAACTGTCGTGGGAATAATCAGAGGTTTGAGTACTCATCTCCGAAATTTTGAAGGCATGTTAGCTATGAGACACTCAAAGCTCGCGTTTTAATACATAGACTGGTTATTACCTATCCCGAGGGATAGGCAGGTTTTTTCACGATCTTATTTTTCATTGTTATATTTTTTTTTTACATTGCGCAATTAATGCCAATCTGTGACAAATTTTACAAGGGTGAAGTTTTCCTCAATTATTGCGTCATTCCACTTGAGCACAAATAATTGTAACATGTCATGGTTTGATAAGATAGTTTGCTCAGATTTATTAGAGGTTCGCAAAGGTAAAATATCGTGAGGAAACAAGCCTCTTTCCAGCTTTAATCAATTGATGCTTTTCCTATTTACCTACCTATATTAATCCTAAAAGGACGGAAGGAGACGTTATGTCTCTGAAGTTCTGTCCACCCCAGAACAATTTGGACCAATTGGAGTGTGTACTCACATAATAAACAGATTACACCCGTTTGCCTACACGGTTAGGTAAATATCCCCATTTGTCTCAATCCTGACAAACCACTTTCACATCCATAATCCTCATACACACTCGGTTGTTATAAGTACTTCTGACGTCACTCTTTTTCTATATGTATCTATAAGAACAACTTATAATTCTTATCTTTATCCCTGTATATTAGCGTTTGTTGAAGATAGCAAGAAGGTTTGATTGCTGAAATCCATTTTAACTATTTTATTGTTGATTCCTGATAAGTAATTCTTATCAATACTTGTAAAGGTGTTAATTTCATTGATGATTACATTGTTATTGTATGTTCTCTAATATATACAGCTATAGTTAAAGTTAGTACAAAAGGAATTAATAAAGCCAAAGTATAAGACAGAGTTAGACGGAATAGGCCGCGTAGAACTTATGTAGATCAAATTGGAGAGATAGAATTTAGTGTACAATATTGTATATTCACTACAAGTAAATAATAAAAAAATCCATAATATTGATGGTAATTGTTTCCTCAACGTGATGACTTTGTGTGTTTACGCATATCTTATTTTTTTGGAAAATACCGATGCAAATAATATACTTATAGGTACAAAAACTTTACCATACCTTAATTAGATAACTATAATGTTCTTACATCAGCATTTTTAAATCTCTACTCTTTAAGTCCCAGTCTCAATCTCTCTTTGTCTTTACGCCCATCTGCTCCACAGAGTAAGCAGAAACAATAAGTCAAAAAATAGCCGTGACCTCGAGACGGGAACATAAAAAGCACTTTTGCTTTCCACCAAAATGTATGTGTCTGTGTGTGTGTGTTTTAAGGAATGTATGTCTTTTAGTGGTTTGGGATTTGAGTAGAATGTAACTATAATACTATATTATATACAGTCAGATTGACGCTATATTGAAAAAGGGTGACGGTAGGAGTACCTATAACCACGGAGTGTTTGTTTGAGATGATGATCGGTGATCTCTGCCTACCCCTACAGGGAATCAGGCGTGATGTGCATGTGTGTATGTAACTATATCTCTTTCGGCATGTCTTTGTTAAGGTAGAAGTATTTCTACATACTAAGGTGTTAGAGTGACAACCAGGATCAATATTCCAATATTATTTACATCCTTAACAATAACGAAATAAATATGATAAAATTTGTTTTATTAATTATGTCTATTAGTTACTGATACTGTAATAGTACCTTATCAATATGATGTATTTTTTAAATGTCTCTATTTCAATTTAAAAAACATGTATTGTTTATTTGTAAATAACATAGTATTTACTAATTTGGTTTCCGTATTATACAATTCCATCACACTCTAGTAAATTTAAGTTTTATCCCATTAAAAACAACAACTATCAAAGAAACTCTATGAAACATAATCTTTCATCCCATCCATCCCTACAGGCACTACATATATATGTATGTGTAAACACACACACAGACATACAACATTCGTGTGACCTCATTTAAAATTTGGGCAGTCTGGGATGATTGTTTAAAACGGGGACAAAGAACGCTGCCTCAATGAATCAGCTTTCGACTGCTGTAATAAAGATTGAACCAGCCTATACATACATATATGTACATAGTTACTTTTAAACACTCGCCATTTATACTCATTTTATTTTCTATGCGAGACCGGCTCGTATCACGATAAATTAATAAAAATATCTGATTACCTTTATTTTGCCCGATGTCACAGTCATATATGTACAGTCAACGCTAAAAGTAACCAGTAACTTTTTATAAGGTTTACGTTTATAACAGCAAAATACAATATTTTTAATGACAATGCATAGAGGCGCCAGTTTTAAAATGTAAAATATTGTCTTGTTTCTTTTTCTGGTATATTAAATAGCTGTAAAAAATGTAATGACTTCATTAAAATGTACGAGTAAGATATCTTATAAATTACTTCTCTATATTTGTATACACATACGTTTGAACCTCTGACCACTCTGTAACAGCTATCTTCTGTAATGCTAACCTACTTATACAGGAATCGAACCTAATACACAAACCATCTGGTTACAATACCAACTGAAATTAAAATGAGGTCACACACACATATACGAACTCTTTGTTTGAGGCAATGAAAGCAAAAGTGAAGCTTGTATGAAATATGAAGTCACTAAATATGTTTATATATGTACTAGTACTTAGTTACAATATTGTATACGTATGCACTTATGTTTTTATCTATCTATGTAATGTCACAACCCCAATATTCATGTAAAAAGTTTTCTGGGAGATATTATCGTATCTCCAAGGTTCTATCCACCTCGAAAGGGATTAAAGGACGTGAAAGTATATGTATGTATGTACAATGTCTTGTTCATACTCCTACGAAGTCCTTTAATATATCTTCGTCACACAAATATATTCTTATTTCATTTAACTATAACTTCTATTTGGAGATCCTTCATATTAACTCTTGTATCCTAAACACTTTGCTTTCTCAGTGTAGGAAACAAGAGCAAGGCAGTAGTCGATGGCCATAGATCAGGAGCCGGTCCCAGACCAGTTTGTATGCGTCAGGTCGTCACTCATAACTGTGGCTGTGATGTTCGGACCATTGTGGGTAGTTTGGGAAACGAGATATTTTTAACAAAAAACAAAAAAAAATAAGTAAAAAGATATAAAGTTATTTCATTTTGTCCGATTAACCTTTTTATTTTAATAAAATAAAGAAACATTTCGTGGTTATTAATTCTTGAGGGGTAGTTCTCTAGTGGTTCGCAGGTACTAAATAATTTCAGGTATTTATTAATTAATTTAATTATTTCTCACGAGCTATTGGGACTTATGTTAACTCCCCTTTCCTATATACTATAGCGTAGGATGAGTAATGGACTAGAGATAAATATATAGCAACCTGTCATCAACATTTCATATTATTACCATAACAATTCTCACATTAATAGTTCTAGAAGGACAGAATCTCGAACACACAGTAATACTTCTATGATCACTTTATGGCATGCATATTAAGCATCTTATTTCATATGGATCATTTATAACAGATGACTAGCCCATCTCCTAAAAGAATCCATTTTATCCTACATTATTTAATATATACGTTCTTTTTATGTAAGCAATAAATAATAAATACCCAAACTGTTCCGAACATCCCAGCTTCACATTCTTGCTCCGTCCACCATTATATTTATATCGTGCCATCGCATTTAGTTTGTATGCGGGCAAAAAACCAAATGCATTCCCGGGGATTGACCCCGAGGCTTGAGGTAGGCTGCGACAAGTTGCAGAGCGGCTGGTGGCCATCTAGCGTTGACAGGTTGGCAACTCTTATATAACTATGTTATGAGAGGGTTTGTAAATGTGTATAGATTGGTATAAGGGTTTTGTTTTAAGCTAAGTTGTTAATATCATATACATTTATTTATTTACTAGCGACCCGCTCCGGCTTTGCACGGGTATAAAATATATAGCCTACTCCACTATTTAATGGATGTTGTTATACATATAAACCTTTCTCTTGAATCACTCTATCTATTAAAAAAACCGCATCAAAATCCGTTGCGTAGTTTCAAAGATTTAAGCATACAAAGGGTCATAGGGACAGATAAAGCGACTTTGTTTCATACTATGTAGTGATACAGTAATCATGGGTAAACAAATTAAAACTATAACCTTAAAGTAGAAATAAAAATTAAATTATATGGAATATATCTTTATAATCATCACTGTCAAAGGGTGGTAGGGTTCCCAAGACTCTGATAGCATTCCCCCTCTAAGCTAAGTAGTTTAAGGTTGTATGTACAAAAGATGTAGAAGTATGTCAATATTATATACCTTATATATCTAACAAGTCACTCCGGTTTATGTTTTAGGTGTAGATAGAGATGATGGTACCTTTATTCTATATATGACACTTAAAATTAATATTACAGTTCATAATTCAAGTTATAAAAGGTAGGTTATTTTATAATATAAATAACTGACAATTGATATTTCTTAAAGACCTCTTCTTTGTAAAGGACAAGCCTTTATACTCAAAAACCCCTAACTATGTGCCAAACTTCTCTATTTTCCTTTTGTATTGTTATTATACCGTATGCTATTGATTAAAATAACTACTCGTACATGCATTCATTTGTCATATTAGGAAATGTTGTACATAAATTTAGTGTTACATCGACTTTCTAACAATTAATTCCTTATATTACAACAAATAAATGACCTTTGATACCTATATTTCATATTTAACATAAAACCTAGGTTTGATGAATAAGCCTATAAATTTTAGTAATGTTTAGTGCCAAGAGAATAGGTATATCGATACGAAATTTAATGGCAATTTCTAGCTTTCACTTGCTTTTCATTTGGTGTAGGTACGTCTAACGAAATCTAGATATCTCAGTATTCTAAATTAAAGATTCAGGAAATGCCACCAGCCTTCTTGGGACACTTCCTACCACTGCCACTCATTTGGCAGATATATTGTATTTGTAAATATATTTAGCTTTAGATTTTATTTTATAATTATCAGTTTATTTTCAATATTTTTTATCTAGATATCATTTTGATTTATTACCTCATGTAAATATTATTTAAAAAAATGTGTACATTAAACCAGTATGTAATAAAAAAGAGATTCTGTATAAAATAATCTGTCCATCCTAAAAAGAGTTATAAAGACGTAAACATGTAAGTAGGCATGTTAAGGTGCATTGACACCAATCGAAAGTCATTGAATTATATCCCGTTATTGAATTCGCCGTTCGTATCACCTTCGACGGAGCTTAAACCTGACCTTTGACAATTTATTTGAGGTTGTTTATTGATTCTGTACCTTTGGTTACACAAAAGGAAGGTAATAAATACTTATAATATATGTTTGTATAGACTGTAGTCACTTTGGAGGTGGGCAGAGATGATGATATGAACCTCTTAATCAGGAATAACTGTTTACAAAAAGTTAGTTTTCTTCTTAAAATATTTTCTACATTTTCATACAACACATGCATCACAGGTATAATTTTACCATATTTTATTTCTTTTGATTATATTATGTCTAACAATAAAATTGTAGTATACTAATATCAATTAAATTATTTTGTTTAAAGTTATTAGTTCAATCATTGAAATAAATAATATATGTATATATTAAGATAATAATACTAATACTTACTGACCTTATAGCCCTTTAAGGGTGGAAAAGAATTAGATTGAAATGATATCCCCTTGGTTACATTCTATTAATGTTATCAATTCATGTGAACATTGCTGACACGTTACTAGCCCATTGCCCAATAGAATACATATACACCTAGCCTCTTAGTTACCATATACACCATGCCGGGAAGAACGGCAGCTAGTTAGCATTCTTTTTCAAACTATCATGTAACAATTCCGTAGAATCAAAAATATATTCGAGAAGAAGTCTGTACCAAATTGGGATCAATATCTTGACATACAGATCACTGCTCGAGACACATGACCTAAATAACTAAAGGGGTAGGCAGTGTTAAGTTCGAGTTCTATTATTTAGGTGGGAAAAAGCTACATACATTCCCAATCCTTAATCCTTTTCGGTGTTAGTAGAAATTTGAAGATATCGTAATATCTCCTGTGTTACTTTTAACGTAATCATTTCGTTATAATGGTCGTTATAATATCAATAATCTCTGCCTACCCCTAATTAGACTTGCGTGATGTGTATGTCTGAATAATTTCCATAGTTTTACTAAATGTCACCAAAGATATATAATCTTTTATCATCATCAAATAGGTTCAATTGATGCCTTCTAAAATATGCCAGAAAGAAAGGAAACTTTTTAAAATTCTTTATCTTTTCTACTTTCTTATGTTAATGCATCTCAGATTCCAAACTGGCACAAGACATTAATATTACTATTACACACTTATCTATAATAACAATTAAACTTTTTCAACATCTTTATTTTCATCAATAAAAAAGTATTTCAAAATAGTGTCAATGTAAAAGTATGAAGGTAGGAAAGTTTCTCAATTTGTTAACGTCAATAAATACTACCATATATGAACTTCTGACGTCATTCTTAAAACAGCTGTCTTAAGCTAGGACTAAACTATAGTTAAAATACATATATTTAACCTTTTAGATATTGTTCTTAAGACGGGTGTACATAGCATGAAGAACGGAAGAGCATGTATGAGAAGGTTAATGGGTGTGAGTGTAGCTAGAGATTTGTCACCCATTTTAGGTGGCCGAATAGTCTCTGCATATCCCGTTAGAGCTACATATTTATGTTTGTATATGTTCAACCTTAATATACATACAAACATATACATTCACGTCCTTCAATCCCTTTCGAGATAGACAAAACCTTAGATATTTAGTATCTCCTAGCTAGGTCATTTATCAGCATGAATATTGGGGTTGCGATGTCATTGTTGAACATTGTCGACAGGTTGATAGCCTATCACCCAATAGATTATATTAACCCCTAGTCCCTTAGTCCTACAATATGTCGGGAAGAACGGCAGCTAGTTAGCATTCTTATACGACCCAGGACAACCTTAATATAAATTTATAGTTATTACAAAATTCATAGGCATATATACAGCGAAGCCATTTTAAACACTTCAGTTATATGTGGAGGGGAAGTAAAACTTTATCACACGCGCTGATAACCCACTAGATTACGGTTTATTGCCAAGATAAGGTTGTGAGGTACCTAGGTATCTATCGCTTATCTATCTACCCAGGTAGGTACTGGTATTATGTATGTAGTATAAGGAACTAGGATTTTTGAGTAAATTTCAACGGCGTATTGAATTGTGTTTACTGTAAGTAAGGAATGTACAAATACGCATGATTTTTTAGGTAATATATTATATTTATTATTTTGCAGTATAGGTAGGTTCTTTAATGGGATAATTGTTAGGATTTTTACAATATCTGCAATCCTTTATACATGTTACCATATTAATAATTGATTTTTAGTTATTAAGTATATGTATTTACATATATGTTAGTTAAATAGCACTTCCAATGCAATTATACAATAAATCATTTTAATTGCATCATTTTTACATCACAAAAACACATGTTATTAATACATTTCCTTAACAACAACACAAAATGTCTATAATATATAGCATCTATTTAGTGAAGAGCTGACAATCTGTCACATGCCACAATGAAGCATAATAATTCACAGTAGACAGTAAAAGTAACCAATGATTTATTCTTTCCAAGGTTCTGTCCACCCTAAAACGGTTAAAAGTACGTAAATGTAATGGTTCTACATGAACTTTCAAACTAGTATAAACAGGAATGCTAAGTTCTAAGCAGGTGTTAGTAACAATAATACTTTAAGCGAACAAAAACACATCACCTTGCATTTAAAATGCCAATAAGTTAAACGTATAAGTTACAATACCAACATATACATTAAATGACTGTCATAGCTGGGACGTAAAAAGAATGCTAACTAGCTGCCGTTCTTACCGGTATGTCGTAAAAAGTGACTAAGAGACTATTGAGCGATAGACCTACCCTGTCACGAATGTTCCATATGACAACACAACCCCAATAATCATGCTAAAAAGCGACAGATATCGTGAGATATTATCATGTCTCCGAGGTACTGTCCACCCTGAAAGGGATTATAGGACATTCACGTCCATTTTAGCATTGAATACAAATTGGGGTTCTCCTGTTATATAGAACAATGTTGACTGGTTGCTAACCTATCGCCCAATTCCATTCCATTTGCCCTCTAGTCTGTTTATCGCCTTCTACGACAAGCTGGGAAGAACGGCAGCTAGTTAGCATTCTTTTTACGTCCCAGCTAGCACAACCTGTATGTAAGTAATTAATGAGGCATCATTTTGTAAGTAAATTGTTGTAATGTATCTGCAATGACATAATTCCAAACAGCTGACTCGACGTATTATGGAATAACTATTATGTTTAATTGCCTGCTACCTACTTTAAGTAGTTTGTTTTCGTTAAAATTCATGTATGTAGTCTTTAAGTGGTATTTAAGTAGTATTATGGAAGTCATTTAATTTGATGGTCGATGTTTTAGTTTTTATAGAATTTGTTGATGGATATTACGTTTTTTTGTTGTTTTATTGATAGTAGTACATAGGTAGGTAACTCTAATAATAATACTAGCTTTTGACCTATTTATTTTTAGATTAATCTAGATTTACTTACACCTATATAAGCTATAAGATAGGTGTAATTAATATGTAGTGTTATGTAGGTGTGAATATAATAATTAATAGAGCTTTAATACATTTTCGTTTATGTTAGATACATAAAGACTACTTTATTTTAATACCTAGGCCCAAAACAGTCTAAATTCATCCGTCCTAAATTTTCAAACACTAAAACCCGGCTTGTTACTTCATTCTAGACCTAGTCTCGAAGCAACAAGATCTAAATTCGCTTACTTCCCAACCGTGACAGGCAAGGCAAAATAATCAATTTGATAATTTGACTAGCATGTGATAATGGGTCGGCCATGTTGACTATTTGTTTCCAAAGCTAGGAATGGTGTGTTTGAATTTGGAACAGATGGTTCCGCCAATCAGCGACGCGGGCGGGGCCTGTCAAAATTGGTTCTAACGTTTTTTTTAAACGTAGTATGGCTTGGGTATTACCATATTAGTTTTGGTTAGTTTTTATTCAGTTTGTTTGTCTCGTCGCTACGTTTCTTACATGCTTAACTTAGGAAGGGATTAATATTTCGTATTAGGAGACGGACTAGCAACCTGTCGTTAATATTCCATAGTAATAATGGTTTTGCTATGGAATATTAAGCTCGGCTTATGCTGCAATAGTTCAAGTTGATATTTTTATGTTTTTGAGGTTCTATGGCCCTGAAAGGGATTAAAGGACGTAAATGTGTGTACATTTATATATCCTCAAGAACACCAAATTTAAATAATAAAGTACATAATGCAACTTTCTAATATACCTAATAATAAATATGATCACAGAAGAAAAATGTTTTTACCTATCCATTCCAATTCATTCTGACATTGTGATGAGTAGTAAAAAAACAATAGTATGAATAACTGGGTCATTGTATAATACCTACATACTTATAGGTACATACATATAAATAAGTTTATATCTACTAGTTACATACATACATATATTCACGCATCTACGTCCCCAACAGAATAGGCAGACGATTGATCGCCACCTGGAATGATCCTGACAAATCTCTCTTGCTTCACTCACACCCATTACCCTTCTCATACATGCTCTTCTGTTCTTCACTACGTACACTCGCCTTGAGAAGAATGTCTCCAATTTGATCTGTATAAGTTCTACGCGGCCTACTCCGTCCAACTCTACCTTCCACTTTGTATGATTCCATTCTTTGTATGATTACAAATATCGCTTATTGACAGTAAAAAATAAATCTATAAGTAACTAGTTGGAAGACTGAATTAAATTGTAATCTTTCTAGATTTAATTTAGGCTTTACAGTTTTGTCTCACAGAAACAAAGCTATTTTTAACATAAAAATGTCGTATTTTCCCTCAAAGCCTGGTTGATGAATTTTCTGGCAACTAAATTGAAATGCCTTTTTGCCTACCGAATATTTTTTTGTTGCCAGCTTTTCTGTAATTAGGCTGTATTATGCCGTTTCGCTTTTGTTTGTCGGATGTGTCTGTTTTCGCGTGGGTAGTTGCGTTTTGTTTTAATTTCGGTAAAGTAGATAGGTAGATTTACGTAGATAGTTATTTGGTAGTTTTTGGAATAGTAGTAGTAGTTTTTTTGGTATTTATATGGTAATGGTAGTAGTTATTTGTTTAAACTCGGTTTTAGATAAATAGGTCTTTTAATTTAGGCCGTTTTAGCTTTATATGTGTAATATATAGGTATGAAAACACATCTTAAGTTAATAATCTACTAAGAAACGGACACCACAATTTTTTAATATCTTGCGCCAGTTTTAATATGTTATTATGAGTATAGAAGTTTAATAATTGTAACATTTGTGATGGTCCTACCAATAAATCATCGACCAAAGTACCTATAGTAAAGCACTTACCACTTAGTCGTTTCTCACAATATAATTATGTCTTGAATATAATATTTCTTCCCGTATTACTAAATTCTACAATGTACGTACGTACTTAGAAATTCAATCATTTCAAACTCACCTAAACCGAAAAGAAACACACATATTCACCTTGAACCCAAGTCCCTATTACACATAGACAATGCTTTTATTAATTAAGGCCGGCTACCTAATGTATTTAGCACGCAAACATCGTATATGGAACGTAAATGGTGCCACGAATACCTACAAACGTGTGTTAAGGCCATTATTCAACCACGTGGTATTCCTATATGTATATATTTACATATATATGTATGTATAAATGTACAGTGACGTCCTTTAATCCGTCTTAAGATGGACAGAACCTTGGAGATATGATAAAATGTCCTAGGTAACTTTTTAGCATGAATATTTGGGTTGTGATGTCATATGTAACATTAGTAATAGATTACATTAACCTCTGGTCTCTTATTTGTCTTCTGCGACATACGGAGAAGAACGGCAGCTAGTTAGCTTTTTTTTTACGTCCCATCTAGAACGGAATATAAATATATATGATGTTCAAATAGATGTTACTGAGACAGTATTTTTAGTTACAGAACTTTATTTCCTAAAAACATAAGGACATACATATTTTGTTTTTTTGATATATTAATGTAGGACCTATTCACTCCAAAGAGTTAAAATTAAAAAAGTTTAGAGAAATTTAATGACTTATTAACAAATATCTCCAGTTCAATCTAATAAAAAATTTAACAATTCTTAACATACACATCTTAAGGTCAATCATCCAACCCTAAACAAATCTAAGCACAATTTTTTCTCAATCTTAACTTAACCTAACATGTAAATACTGAGTACCCCACACAGACTAATAGTCGCTATGCGCTCAAGACATCAAAGGTCATTTACCCCTTTTTTGCTACTACTCATTAGGGTTGACAGTGTGCTAGTCTGGGACGTAGAAATATACTAGATATCTTTCTTCTTTATGTCATACTAAATGACTTAGAGATAGGTACTAGGTAGGTATATTGACAGATATAATCAATAAATGGATATCTTACTACGGTACAATTTCAATGCTAAGAGACAACCAGTGTCAGGCTTTCAATGAATGTACTGTACTTGTACTTATGTTGAATAAAAACATTTGACTTTGACTTTATTATTTTGGACGATGAGGTAACAACCTACCAGATTTTCGTATGAATGCAATTCACTCAAATTTTGAGTTATATATTTGTAAGGTGAACAAAGAAACATTGCTTACTCCTTATGAATAAAACAATGTAGTAACATACATATAAGTTACGCCCTTTTCCATACAGAGTAGGCTGAGATCACGGATCCCATATTATCCTGATGAAAGCAAATTTCTTTTGCTTGAATGACATCCATATACCTCCTCATACACACTCGACAGTTATACTCTATCAGATCTACACATACCTACGACCTCCGTGGCACGTAGTCGCCTGAATGCTAATCGTGAGGTCCCGGGTTCGATTCCCGGTGGAGGCAGAGTTAAGAACTACGCTTTTCTTCTGCTTTTCAGTCTGGTCGTTGGTTATATATGCTATATATGTATTTATCTATGTATAATAAGTATATATTTCTTAAATTTACTATGTCAGGTACCCTTAACACAAGTCTTAAATGTACTTAGCGAGGGGCTAGTTCAATTGGTGTAATAATGTCCTACAATATTATTATTATTACCTACGAGTATACGTAGCGTGAAGTATAGAAAAGCATGTATGAGAAGGTTAATGGGTGTGAGTGAAGCTAGAGAGATTTGTCAGTATCATTCAAGATGGCGATCTATAGTCTCTGCCTATTCTATTAGGGACATAGAAGCGTCCATATATGTATGTATATACGTAGCTACACATCACGCCTGTATCCCCACAGAGGGTATTATTTAATGTGAGGTACACAATCTTATAAATTATATGTCTCGTTAGGTAGCAATTTGGGACGTTTTGGTCCGACGCAGTTGCAATCAGACATGCTTCGGTGCGATGGGCTAGCATCTTTGAGCTTTAGTAATGTGCGTGAGATTGGGGAAAGGGGTATGAATTTACAGTATTTAGTAATATGTATGTACTTTAATATTTTCTAGTATAGGGCGACGTATATAGTATAAGGTCTTATCTCTTTTTTGTTCTTAATTATCATGGAATCAAATGAATAATACGCGAGATATAATTTACTGAATTTTAAAGGATGAATAAAACATTTTAGAACAGACGAAGATTATAATATTTCTATGTATTACATGTAATGTGTGACTTAAAGTTATAAAGGAAGACAATTATCGATAAATATATAATTAATTAAGGATGGTTTATATAATTAATCAGCCCTAAACTAACCTACCAATTATAATGACAGATATAATCAACAAATGGATATCTTACATGTGAACATAACCAAATTCTAAACAATCTTACAGCCATATATTACATATACTTTCACGCCCTTCAATCGCTTTCTAGGTGGACAGACCTTTGGATAAGATAATATATCTTAGGTCACTTTTTAGCCCGACCCATAAATTACTCCTTATGAATAAATTCAAACTCTCTACTAATCTACCCAAAAAGCAATCCAATAACCATACACACAACACATCCACACAGAAAACAAGGCGCAAAATGATTCCCACAAGCAACCGAACATAACTGGTTTTATAAAAATGGCGACGTCGAATGGACAGCAAAAATAGCGACTAAAAAGTCACTGACTGTTCTCACATACCCTATCAGGTGTCTTGAGGTACCTTGCGTGTCTGTACAAAGGATAACTTAACTATTATATATATGTATGGGTGCTATTTGTATTATATTAGGTGTTTAGTATTATTATATAATTTTATAACTTGTCTGTTTTTGTTCTCAGTGAAACATTTATAAACTTAATTATTTAAGCATATACTCTTGATTACTGTATCTATAACTGGTTTGTTACTGTTTTGTTTCCTTTTAAATAAATAAATATTCGTATTGGACGTAAAAAGAATGCTAACTGTCGTTTTTTCGGCATGTCGTAAGAAGGGGCTAGAGTAAATGGAATCTATAGGGCGATGAGCTAGTAACCTATCTATAATGCTCCATTCTATATGATAATACGTTTTTTTATGTCCCCTATTCACTATTTACTCCGTGAGGAATTACAAGACGTAAATATTAATTAATTTAGTTTCCGTATAGTTTAAGGCAGGGGTGTCCAAACTAGATGGGACCCAGGGCCAATAAAAAAGACTAAATACATTGGTGGGCCGCAAAATATTTATTAAAATGACAAAATGGTAAAGACAATCCAACTACTTGGATTAGTACGGGCCAAAAAAAGAAAAAAAATTTGCTCATTAATGTATTTAAAATTTCTAACAAAGAACATAATAAGAAATAAATAAAACTAAGTTAAAGCTATTATTAATTAAAATAAAGTATTATTATATGCAGTGGGTACAGATCTCTTTGTAGTCGGTGTACCCGAATCAAACTTTTTTTTAAGTCGGTTAAAAAGGTTCAATGGGCCGCAGTAATCTAAACCGCGGGCCGCATGGATGTTTGGACAGCCCTGGTTTAAGGGATAAACATAACATAAAACAAACATCTCTCAATTCTGAGATAATGATTATATAGCCACCTCGAACCCACGTGTTGACCAGATAGTCAGTACTCAATGTGACAGGTGGTATTCCTTAAATTGTCTACTTCGTAATTGCGCAGATGGTAAAACGAACATCTGAATATGCCTCAGGGAAAATTATCGTTAAACGTATGTCAAACTGTATAAAGAATTTATTTCAAACAGTACAAACATATACATTCACGTCCTTGAATCCTTTTGGGAGTGGATAGAACCTTGGAGACATTATAATATGTCCTAGATCACTTTTCAGCAAAAATATTGGGGTTGATACGTCATAATATGAAAAATTGGTGACAGGTTGCTAGTACATCATCCAATAGTTCAAAATGTACACTTTATTAAGAGAACAACAGAAGAGAATATTTGAGAAGGTTAATGGGTGTGAGTGAATCAAGAGAGATTTATCAGGTTCGTTCCAGGTGGCGATCGATAGTTTGCCTATTCATTTACATATGTAAAAGCAACATTATATATATATGTATATATAGATATATCAACGCACCATTAGAGAATCTAACCCTAACGCGTGTGTATATAGAGTCATTATGTAAAACCGCCTCGTAAGCGGCAGTAAAAGAAGAAAATTAAATTCCTCGTTATAATAAAGTTCAAATTTCATCTCGGCAGACGGTCGTTACAGCGAGCGAGTATTGAGTTTCAAATAATTACTGCCAAGGCTTTTTATTGCGAATTTCTATCACTATTTTTAATATTAATAGGCCTGGGAACTAATAGGATATAGGATTTCGTATGAGGCGACTAAGGGTTATGGGGTTTTATTAGATTTATAGACAAGAATAGTTTAAACGGGATATATTGACTTAGATCTTACATACATACATATAACGCGTCTACGTCCTTGAATGGCAGACTAACGTTCGCTACCTAGAACAATCCTGACAAATCTCTCTTGCTTAAAACACCCATTAACCTTCTCATACATGCTCTTCTGTTCATCATGCTAAGTACAATAATACGTAAATTTTGTGACAAATTGAAAAACGATTCAATAAAAATATGAACCTAACATATTTCTTTCAACACAAGTCTCTTAGTCACTTCTTTCGATATACTGTGAAGAAAAGCAGCTAGTTACTGTTTAATCAAATCCCGGACTAGCAAACGACATTTATTTTTAGTATTGACCAATTTTCAATCCAATCCCAACCGACTGAGGCGGCCATATTCTAACAACAAAGAGTTTCTAACACAAAAACCTTTTTGCTCGCAAAAAGTAAAGCCACATACATAAGAATGCTATACCAGTAGTAAAGCCAATCCGTGTTACTGACCTACCCAAACCCGACCCTTGCAGGACCTACCCCAAAAGGAACCAGTTTACCCGCCTATGTGTGCGTGCCTTTATACTTTCAAGTCCTTTTGTCTTTGGCTGAATGAATGATTGGCTCAACGAACACGCGGTATCGTGGTCCTGCGGTGTTTTTTTAATTTCTTAACCGGTTTTTTGGTTAGGAAGCGCGCGGTTTTATTGCTTATTATGTTCGGTTTTGAAATGGATTGAATTTATGTTATTTAGGTTTATTTATTGAAAATATGATAATATTCGAATGTATTAGTACTTTTTTAGACATTATCATTATAATTCAACGTTGCTTTACTACTTAAATGATATTTTTCAATCAAAATATATTCTCGAAGTAATCAATATAATAGTATTTCAAGTTTAGTGTAATAAAATTCGATTATGAAGTTATATGTTATTGTAAATTAACTTAAACGAGCCTTTTTTGATCATTATCTTTGCTATTACTTATTATTGTACCCTACCCAGTCACATCTAAGAAATATAGAATCTTTCATTGTAAAAGACATTTTAACCATAAGAGACCGTATAATAAAGAATATATTCAATTTATTACCTAAAAAACTATAGTTTTTATCTTACTGTTTTTATACTCTCTATAAAATAATACATAATAACATAAACGTATGTTGATAGTCATGCTGAAGGTGTTGTTATGTCGTCAAGCTTCTGATTACCCCGAAAGCGATTGAAAGACACACACATGTGATTATTATATGTGTGTATAATCATATTAATACTCAATTATGAAAATTAACTTATAGTGTCTATTTACAATTAAAATATAAAATTTATATTACAAATTAGGGCTGTTATAAATATCTCTCTTTTAAATTACATACATACACATCACGCCCCTTTCCCCGTAGAAGTTGACAGAGATCGTATCCCCATTTGTCCCGATCCTGACATCACTTTCGCTTCATTTATAACACCTCATACACACTCCATAACTCCTTATATACTAACTATACCATATATCATACACATTTAGTGATTGTACTTCAATCATTGTATATATGCTGAGCTGGGACCATTTCACTGGGCAATGACATGCACATGTAGGATTTAATAACTTACTTGTATAAACTTCTTTTCTCATTTTTTTGCTTTTTTTATTTCCTGT
Organism: Leucoptera coffeella; assembly: GCA_030578115.1. Taxonomy (NCBI): domain Eukaryota; kingdom Metazoa; phylum Arthropoda; class Insecta; order Lepidoptera; family Lyonetiidae; genus Leucoptera; species Leucoptera coffeella. Next base: position 196,714 of record JAMBLF010000509.1, read on the forward strand.
CTGTGTATGTCAATGTGTTTCTATGAATAAAGCTTATTATTATTATATAAACTAACTACTAAAACTATTTCTACCGAATATTTCGTCGAAAAAAATCTTATAGATAAACGAACTAGTACCGAACCCAGGGTATCAAAGTAACCCTAAATGAGAGGGACAGTCAATTAGCAGGCGCCGCAGCGAGAAAGGGACGGCAGAGGTTGATGACCCCTAAAACGAATCGTTGGACCGTGAGGGTTCGGCTTTGGTACCGAACGCAGCCAAAGGTTCGAGCTTCTTGGCACTAACTAAATAAGTGTATTTATAGTTCATTCGTGTTAAGAAAATAGTGACGTCATGATAATCAGAGGTTAAACTGGCCAATGAGACGTGAGTAAATGAGAAAACAAGTCACATTGACCAATCGCAGACGTTCGTTGTCACGTCTCATTGGTCAAATCGTTTGGGTAATGATGACGTCACTATTTTCTTAACGCGAATACACTATAGTGTAATTATTTTTTATCACTATATAGTATAAAACAAAGTCGCTTTCTCTGTCCCTATGTCCCTTTGTATGCTTATCTTTGAAACTACGCAACGGATTTTGATGCGGTTTTTTTAATAGATAGAGTGATTCGAGAGGAAGGTTTATATGTATAATAACATCCATTAAATCGTGGAGTAGGCTATATATTTTATACCCGTGCGAAGCCGGAGCGGGTCACTAGTAGTATATAGAGTACAGTGTGAAGAACAGAAGAGCATGTATGAGAAGGTTAGGGTGTGTGAAGCAAGAGAGATTTGTCAGGATCCTTTTAGGTGGCCTAATAGTCTCCGTTGGAATCTAGAGGCGATCTGTATGTATGTAAATATTTTAGCTTATTTATTAAATTAACTTTACTTATTGCCTTAGTCGCCACTTATATGTAAGGAAGAACGGCAGCTAGTTAGCATTCTTATGCGTCCTAGACTAGCGTCATAGTAAATTTGTTTATAAAATATATAACGTATAGAAATAAGATTAAAAATGCAATAAAATACTTATTTAGGCAAATTGCAACTCTTTTCATTAATTCTTAGTTAATATTTATTAATAAAAACCTTATTTTAGTATACTAACGAATATTTCGTCTTAGATATTAATTATATATACATACATACAGAAATATACATACATTTTAAAATATGTAATAACTATTCGGACTGTAAGACGTTAACGTAATGAAATTATATAAATTAACTTCTTTGAGAGGTATACAGTGATTACAAATCCTCCTAGTTTAAATATAATACACATCTGCATCCATATAAAGTCAAATATCAAATATTTTTATGCCATTTAAGTACAAGTAGAGATCATTAATTGAAAATCCAAAACTCTTAATATAAAATTTCTACCATTGGTTCGGAAGCCCTGGCTCGGAGAAGAACCAACAAGAAACTCCGGAATTCTGTCATACATACACATCACGCCTGATTCCCTGTAGAGGGGTAGGCAGAGATCACGGATCCCCATTTGTCCCACTGACAGACCACTTTCGCTTCATTGACACTCATACACCTCTAACACACTCGGCGGTTATAGGTACTCCTAACGTCATAATTCTGTCACTTGTTACTACATAGTATAAAACAAAGTCGCTTTCTCTGTCTCTATGTCCCTTTGTATGCTTAAATCTTTAAAACTACGCAACGGATTTTCATGCGGTCTTTTTAAAAGATAGAGTGATTCAAGAGGAAGGTTTATATGTATAATAACATGCATTAAATAGTGGAGTAGGCTATATATTATATACCCGTGCGAAGCCGGAGCAGGTCGCTAGTATAAAATATATCTGAGTTAACTCCTGCCAACCCTACTCGAATCTAGGTGCACCCTTGTCTTGTTAAACCTAGACCAGACTAGGGGACCTAGGCGAAAAACTGTTAGGGCTCACACACACACTCGCCGAGTGTTGCACCTTGACGCACGCAACGAAACGTTGACTTGTCAAATCATTATTGTGGCTCTATATTACATATGTACATATACGTTCTTTAATACCTTTCGGGGTGGACAGAATTATGAGGATATATGTAATGTTTCCTAGGTTACGGTAAGTATAAATATTGGGGTAAAAGATTGCTAGCCCATTACCCATAAAATATATAAAATTAAATACCATATATATAGTATAAATACCCTTAAATTCCCCATTCGCCCTATAGCTTCCATTTACCCCTAGCCCCTTAGTAGTCTCTGAAAACATGTCGGGAAAAACGGCAGCTAGTTAGCATTTACTTTACGTACTTTACAATATTTAATTATAAATATTGATTTACAAACGGGTCATTGAGGAAGTTTATTCCGATGTTTGAATCATTTATGATATTTTCTATGAATTAAGGTTACACCTAATATCTATACATAGGTATATAGTAATAAGTAGGTTTTAGGGTCTTATATATGACTTACTCTGGAATTGTGTATCTAATAAGTACCTACTACTTACGTCATATATTTTGAGTCGCCTAAATTGTAATGTATAATTAGTATATATTGCTTAAAATATACGTTGACTAGTACCCTTAACACCACTCTTAAATGTACTTGGAGTATTAGCGTCCTACAATATTATTATTCAATTACTTTCATACATATCTCTATCATGTACCAAACCGAGCAGAATGGCATTTAGTCCTACCAAACTAGACTATCGGAATTTTTCGTGCCCGATAATAAGGATAGCTCAATGCAAAGCGTACGCTCTACGGGGATTGCATTGCTAGCCCATCGCCGTTTAGGATAGTCTCGGAATCGGTTGGTACGAAATGGGTTATACGTTAATAAGTTAATCAGGTAGTTTGGGATGTTAATGCAATAGTTAACTTACTTTCTTCGATGATTAGAGATGTATTTCTATATATTCTATATATCGTCGTTGTCAAACCAAAATCTGCTATGTGCCAAAATTATACTTTCGAGATATTGACAAAAAAAGTTCTCCTGTAAAATTTTATATGAATTTGCATTTTAAATACTATATCAAATGAAAGCTATAGATGTTAGAAATGAACTGATTTGTAATTTAACGACGGAGGTTTAATATTTATGGAATATAATGTCTCCCAGTGCTTATAGACACATGGCAGTTTTTTATACGGTAGATTGATCAGTGTTCTATACGCAGACGTCAAAAAGTTAAAATCTCGAAAAAGTGCACATAGCAGATTTTGGTTTGACAACGACGATATTTCCCTCATGGTTCTAGCATAAGATCAGCGCAGTGATTGTCCTTAAATCATTGTATATAATTTTATGCTGAGCTGGGACCATTTCACTGGGCAATGATATGCACATGTAGGACTTAATAACTTACTTGTACAAACTTCTTTTCTCTTTTTTTTAATTTCCGGTCTGTGTATGTCAATGTGTTTTTACGAATAAAGATTATTATTTAAGCATGATTATTATATAAGCAAGGTTATAGGTACTTGTGATGTAACCGTTTTTTTAAAAACATTTACTTTGTAACGTAAGCTTGGTGAACCTATGAAAATCTAGAAACTTCACACATTATCCCTTCATACATACATAATATACATTCACTTCATTTTATTTTTTTATGAGAGGCAATTTTATATAAAATATTATATATAAATATATATATATATATATTTCTTAAATATACGTTGACTAAGTACCTTTAACCCACATACTAAATAAACTTCTAGGACTAGTCCAATTGATGTAATAGTGTCCCAAATATTATTATTAAATAAACCAAAACGTAAACGTACTTCTGACGTTACGTTCCGTCATCAAAAGCAGAGAAGCTGCTTTCAAATAATAGTTCCTTGAGAACCAATTTTCGTCTCGCGAAAGCGGGAGCAAAAAATCTTCACCCCCCCACACGCCGGGTGGGGTGGCCAGAACGAAATTAACTTTCTTAAAAACTAAAAGTCGAGACGAAATTGCTTCCCTTGTGGCTCTGTAAAAGTGTTTTAGTCCAGTCGAGTATGAAATACGGATGTCTGTATACCCTGTAGTGTTACGACTGTGTTAGGTTATGGGGTAGTCAGGGATTGGGTGTGTATAATGATGTAGTGGAGTTTTAAATCTACATATCATCAGATGAGAATAATAAATAATACAATAAGTGTATGAGAAGATGTATAAATGTCAATGAAGTAAAAGTGGTCTGTCAGGATCGGGACAAATAGGGATCCGTGATCTCTGCCTACCCCTCTACAGGGAATCAGGTGTGATGTGTATGTGTGTATGTATATATTCCATCAGATTATCTGTACGTAGTGATAATTATTGTATGTATGTATGATATGTATTGTGTATGATTAATTATTGTTTTATGCTGAAGTGTAGATACAACTATTGGTTATCTATATATATCACAATTTACGTACCTACATAATACGACACAAGTCTCATGTTATTAAACGAAAGAGTAAGGAGAAATATAAGTTCAAGCAAAAGTAAAATTCCAAGTGGAAAACTGTCTTTATTTCGGATTTAGAAATAGTCTGTTTATATACTAATGTACTATTAAGACTATTTAAAAAAAGCGAGTACTAAATGGGCGAAAACTACCGGTTTGTTCAAATTTTATTGATTTTATCGCTAATCAATAACAAACAAAAGAACAAGACTTAACTATTGTTACCAAGAGCTAGGTCACTTAAAGTACTGTAGCTGTAATATAAGGAATATTTATTATAGTAAGCACACATACAAATATAACAACAAGCAGATAGACACATAGTTCCACCCCGCCTCGAGACAAAGGCCATCCGAATTCAGCCATTCCAGATAGTTCTAAAAATAAAACCCTCCGCGACAAGAAACGATGAATTTGCAAAAACTAAAAAAAAGGTCAAGAAGATCGCCCGAAGAAAAAGCTCCCAATTACGCCACCACCCTGCACCCTAACCTCTGCCCAGCCCAGGGGGTAAGGAATCTTTGTTTTTCCTCAACAGCCTTTGATAGGTTCTATAGGAAATGCATACAACTTATCGAGTGTGTATGAGGAAAAGTAATACGGAAGTTGTAAGTGTGTATGAGATGTATGGATGTTTATGAAGCAAAAGGGTGGAGTTAGAAGTAGTTATAACCGCTGAGTGTATATGAGGTGGTGTATGAATGTAAATAAAGCATAAAGATTGTTTAGGTATAGCTGCATGTCACTGCTGAGTGTATATATGTAATTAATATAAGCAATATTGTTGTTGATGATTCTTATGTTCATAATAAGAGGTTTATATAAAATAGTTACGACCTCCGTGGCGGTTAGACACCTGAACACTAATGGTGAGATCCCGGGTTCGATTCCCGGTGGATGCAGAGTTAAGAACTACGCTTTTCTTCTGCTTTTCAGTCTGGTCGTTGATGATATATGCTATATATGTAATAATATGTACACATTTCTTAAATATACGTCGACTACATATTACCGTTAACACAATTCTTAAATTAACTTACCAAGGCTATCAATTGGTGTAATAATGTACAAATATTATTATTATTTACCCCTAGTCCTATAGCCCCAACAACGAAGAAAGAACGGCAGCTAGTTAGCATTTATATACGTCCCCAACTATAGAATAGGCGATATTAATAACGGTTGCATATGGTAGAGTTTTATGCATGCTAAGTACACACTGACACGGTTCGCTCCAATAATTTTCGAGTGCTCTTTTCGCCATTAGAAAACCGACTATTTAGCCATTGTGGCGTTCTTTTTGAATCATATTACACTGCACGACTAATAACCCTTGTGGAGTAAGCAGAGAAACGCGTGTCTTTCTACGTAATTGTGGAGGTAGTGTTTTTTGGCTACTTCGATCGCCGTTATAAATTATAATGTATCTGGGACCTTAGTCCATTAATACGTTTTAGCACAAACGCAGTTCCATATCAGATCAGTAATAGTGTAAAAATAGTGTCAAATTTTACCATTGAGATCGGTAAAAATGACAAAAATTGCTTCAAAAAAGACGAAATTTAACTTTTTTAAATTCTATACATACATATTAGTATCTATGAGAAGGTGTATGAGTGTCAATGAAGCGAAAGTCGTCTGACAGTGGGGCAAATGGGGATCCGTGATCTGCCTACCCCTTTACAGGGAATCAGGTGTGACGTGTATGTATCGTCCATGGCAACAACTCGACCTCTATCCGAGCTCACATGTTCCTATAATGACATCGCATAAGTATTTGTTCACGATAAGATAAACTCCAAATGCAACGATATTAAATGCACAACCTTCACGCTAGTTTACCAGAAAGGTAGATAGATGTATCACACTACTACGGTGAGGGAAACATCGTGAGGAAACCTACCTGTTCCCAGAACAGGTAATAGTTAGTGCTTGTAAATGGCGACATGGCTGACCACCTGTCACATTGAGTACTGACTATCTGGTTAACACGTGGGTTCGAGGTAGCCATAGAATTACTACCTTCGCAATTGCGGAGATGGACACCTGAACCTCTGACTACCCCGTAAGGGTTAATGGTCGTGAACGTGTACGTACGTATTTATCAAACTAACGTAGTGTAGGACGCTGGTGGACTGATGACCAGGGGCCTAAGTTCACTAATGCTTTTTGCTAAATATCTGTTTAATATCACTTCTATGAGTGTGAAGTTGTTCGTAGAATAGCAAAAGTGTGCAATCATTAATGGTGAAATTTTCCTAATGCACTCAAATTCACACTATTACTGAAGTAATATTGGACTCCGTTCTTGCTAAAACATGTAAAAAAGTCTTTTTTTTAATGTGTAAATGACAGTTAATTTATTTTTCACATTTGAACTGTTAGTTTCCTTGTATCTTCACAGAGCAACCAATTTAAAATCAAATATATATTTTTTATTCAGTCTCTTACCAAAGGTTTTCTTTTAAAATTTAGCCACACCCCTAATACGCAATACTACAACCTGAAACCAAATACGTAAGCATCTAACTTTATATGAGCTCCCCACACAAACAAATTACAAAGACAGCTACTTACATTCTAATCCCCGTTCGCAATTGACAAATTCCTTCTAATCCAAACCCGAATCAAATCAAAATAGTCATCAACCGTCCCCTTCTAACCTACAGAATGCGCCTATCTGCGTCCCCTTTTAAAGTACCGTAGATTTTTACGGTTACCTAACGGGTAACCAAAGCTTCGAGACATTATTATAAAACCATTCACTTACTAGCCACTGTGAGTGTCGCTAGAGTCAGTTAAGAGGTAACTAAGGGACCCAAGGTGCGGGTATGGAGGTAATTATAACAGGCGAGTGTGTAGGAGAGGGAAAAATGTATCCGTATGTATGAGAGGATGTATTGATGTGTATAATTTCTGTCTAGGATTCTGTAGGAATACTGGCACGATGTGTATGTTTGTATTATATAGGGTTAAAGAAAAATATTTATTATATAACAGATATACCTATAAACACAATCAATGTAAACAAATATCTCTAAGTAAATCTGCACAAAATAATTGAGAATACGTCGTAAGGACTCTGTTATTTGTCAAAAACAATAAATTAGTCAATATCGTTACTAGCGTCATGAAACACCACAGATCAAGATGGAGACATTCTTCTCAAGGTGGGTGTACGTAGTGTGAAGAACAGAAGAGCGTGTATGAGAAGGTTAATGGGTGTGAGTGGAGCAAGAGAGATTTGACACCCGTTCCAGGTGGCGATTGATAGTCTCTGCCTATACCGTAGGGACGTAGAGACGTGAAAATATGTATGGTTGGGTGAAATTTGGTGATAATAGGTTCAACCAAGCCATAAATGAACTAAATTGCAATTGTTAAGGTGGGCACTGCATCCTTAAACACTGTTCGTAAAATATATTCTGTTATAAAATACCTTAATCATGTATTACACTCTTTTCAATACCTTTCCGTCCTTCGGTCGCCCAGAAAGGAATAAAAAGAGCGTGAATAAATTGTAAAAGTATGTCTTATTAAGTAATACAACCTTCACAAGGACTTGATTCTGAAACCAATACAATGCATCTTATAGACTGCACGCACTAACTAAACTTACAGCTCTATCTATTACGCGTATTCAATTACCACACACACACACATACATACACACACAGATAAAATGATAAGTGCACATTCACACAGCCAGCGTGTCAATGTCACAAAATATAGTTGGTAACTAGTTATAATAGAAACACAAAATAGGTTTGTGTATGGTGACTGTGGATTGGGGAAAGTTTGGGTTATGTGTTCGTTTACTTTCAATACTAATTATTAGATTATGTGTACCTTCGTGAAAAGGATTTTCATAGTATCTTTTACACTCACAACCAAGACAACACAGAGGTTAGCTAGTCTTGTTGCGCAAGAGTATGTATGTAGTAGTAGCGGTGACCGTTGAACTAGTAATTAAAAACACTGGAACAGCAAATTATTCAACACAGTGTTCCTTAATTATTTTCATTTTTTATTTATAATTCTTAATCACAAACACAGCAAATTTCTGAATATTTCACCTAAAAGCGCAAAAAATGACTTAGTATTTTTAACTTTAACTTATGGTTTCAAAAATCGTATCACATTCACCATACACCACTAATACCCTTGCAATTACACAAACATACTCAAATCCTTAACTACTCCATTACCTAATTACATAACAATCCCAATCCTTATAAAACACAACATCATACTCACTCTACAACAACCTTGAGCTGCGCTCGAGCACCCATCCGACCTACACGCACACAGCTGCGCAAAACATTTATAAAGGTCTAGGCACATGTCATATCAAATATTTAGGTACGGTGACGTAGTGCCACTTTAGTTATCTAATCATACAGGGCGTGTAGATAGAACAGAAGAGCGTGTATGAGAAGGTTAATGGGTGTGGAGCAAGAGATTTGTCACCTATTCCAGGTGGCCTAATAGTTTTGTATCCCCTTAGGGGCGTAGAGGTGTGAATATTTGTATGTATTAGTTTGAATATGTATGTTAAAAGTAGCTAGTAGCTGTAGGTGACGATTGTGTATGTAGTGTATGGATGTCAATGAAGCGAAAGTGGTTTGCCTGGGGAACCGTGATTTTTCCCTTCCTCTTTGTAAGGAAATAGGTGTGTTATTTTTCAATTTTCGTTCATATATCCTTATTATAGCTTCTGAATTGCAATTTAGTATACTATACTATAAGTCCTTTACCTATAGTCAAATAAATTGGAAGATTGTCTTCTATATATCAAACAGGCATTGATTTAATGTCCCGAGGAATAGGCAGGTTTGGATCCCGATGTTTTCCCCGCCGTAAAAGTAAAAGTCATGTAACTAGATAAATATAAGTTAAATTCAAACAATTTGTTCGAGCTAAGTATATTTATATCACAAAGTTGCACTATAAATTTTGTTACAACCATACCGGGTATATACCTATATCACTGGGTATATACCAGTATGAAGGCCGTTCCGCTTCGATATTTGTTGTGACAAAATATGTTAGTCATGCTAACTATTAGTGCGATATTCAGAACCTAAAATACTCGTGTAAAATATATAGATGTCAAATACGCAGTAAATAATATGTACCTAGTTCGATAGTACTCGAACGTAAGTATAATTTAAGTTGGTTTGCCCGTGTTAGTCTAGGACGTAAAAAGAATGCTAACTAACTGCCATCTGGTGCATAGGAGGCGACTAAGGGAATAGGGGTTATAGAATCTATTGGGTAATGGCCTGAAACCTGTCACCAATGTTCTATATGACCTCACCACCCTAATATTGTACTTTAAAAGTGACCTAGGAGATATTATCATGTCTCCAAGGTTCTGTCCATCCCGAAAGTGATTAAAGCTTATGAATGATATGTAGGCCATAAGAAGTGATTAAAATAAAAAGGGGTTTCTTAGTTGTGTAGTATATTATACATATATATTATTCAGCTAGTGACAGACTTCGTTTCGGGTGCTGTCGGAGTTTCAGTGATGCGGCTTAGCTGCATCAAATACTGAGACAGCACCTTTTCACTGACGTTTTTCTATTTGGCGTAGTCTGACTGTCATATGTTGTATAAAATTCACTTGATTAAAATATCTAAATACACAAAAACATACAATAAAATACAAATGTTTATGTATGTAAAAAGCGTACCTAAATGCACTTTCGCAACGTTCGGTTAATAAAAGCAAAAAGTCGTGTTAAAACACTGAGATAGTGGTTGGAAAGAAACGTTTTTACCACTCAACCGTATCACATATTTTACGTTGATTACTATTTAGATTATGAGATATTACCTAGGCACCAACTCGTCTATGGATGCACTTCGAATGCCTAGACTAGTTCTAGCTATTGGGTTTACTTCGTTGAATGAATTGGTGGTAAATTGAGTGTGTCAAAAGTTGATGACATTAAATGAAATGTAAGGAATAAGTAAGTAAATGAGAGTCAGATATGTATGTATATATGAAAAAAATTGAATAATTAACATCTTTAAATTGAGTGTGTAATAGTTAGTGCTCTTGGGTTTACTTCGTTGAAGAAATTGGTGATAAATTCAGTATGTGAAAAGTTGGTGAAATAAAATATATGGGATTAGTTAGTAAATGATAGTCAGATATGTATGTATGAAGAGATTTTAATTATGATGGTCTTTGGCTACTAAAAGCCTGCTATTCAATTGAAAATCATTATGAGGTAAAGACCTTCACCGTTTAAAGGTACTTAATACGATGATCACGTAATTGGTCACCCATCCCGAGAATCAAGTCCAGAGTTGCTTAATTTGGTTGATCTAATGAGAATCTATGTTTTATGCACCTTGATGACAAATATTCTCGCAATTACTTTTATCACAACCATATCAAAAATACCTATAACCGCCGAGTGTGTATGAGATGAGTGTCAATGAAGCGAAAGTGGTTTGTCAGGATCGGGACGGATGGGGATCCGATCTCTGTCTATCCCTCTACAGGGAAACAAGCGTAATGTGTATATATGTATGTGATATGAAATATTACGTATAGTTAATTATTCTAAATCCCTTATTCAAACAAACAAACAGCCATTTTAATTCCCTACACTTCGTTCAAAGCAACCCTAACCAACTAAATAGCAAACTTTTTTATTTTCTCACGACAGGCAAAGGCTTCGCCTCAGTCAGTCATCCAGAAACTATGGCCGCAACTATCTTTCGCCTGTTTAATTGCGAACCTTCTTTATTGCCTTCGTATCGATTTTATCGCAAAAAATGCGCACATCGATATATCTATGTATCGATGTGTAGCTACTAATCGATTCGTATAGAGACGTACCTACATATGAATACGTTATAGGGAATTTAATATAGATGTAGGGAAAAAATATAATATAATCAGGTGTTGTCATATGTATATCGTTAGAGGCGACTAAAGGATTAGATGTAATAACCAGATGTTGTCTTTTCGGAATATATAGTAAGTGATGGCTCAGTGATTTGTAAGTTTCCTTTGGTAATTATTCAATCCAAAAAGATATTTTGTAGGTAGAAAACATTATTAAACTACATAAAGTACAGAGAATATAACCTAAATATCCTTCTATACATTTTCTAAGTGGCAAAACTGATACGTAAATCTTATTTGGCATTAATATGGAAAGAAAAACAGTGGTGGCAGGTTACTAGCTTATTTACCAAAACAAATCATTACCTGTAGTAGCTTCTACCAAGATGTGATCGATAAGAAAGGTAGCTAGTGAACACACAAAGATCCGGCGTAAGACAAGAACATTTAAAGCTATTCTTAGAAAGAAAATATAACAAATAATCGATTTGTTTTAAATTGGCATTTTCAACAATAGCAGGTGTAACACTCGCCTTGTGTCGCAATGTAAACTATTGCGTCACGGAGACACGGTTTAGAAACTATGTGTGTCTACGAAATATATATGTATTAAATAAAACTGTAAGGAAAGAAAAACATTTTTGACATTTCTTGCAACATTATTTTTTGTAGGTAGTATATATATATGCGCTTCTCAACTTGTGTTTACACACTAAAATTTTTCAAGCTTGAGTGTATACCTCCGAAATTTCGAAGGCATGTATCACAATGGGTCACTTGAAGACCACTTTTCTCTAGATAGTTTCTCAGCACTCAACGTGATAGTTAGTAAAACATGTATAACTCGCTGTTGATTTTATTTCAAATCTAAAGTTTTTAAGTGGTTTAGTGTACAAAAAATACATTCTTTTCGCACCATACAGAATTCATTCTCGTCAATGCAAAAGTTATACTATTGATGTTATTATAGTTTATGTTGCGTCATAGCATACTTTTTTTTGTTATAATTTGCGAAACAATTTACTTCTAAGGCGAGGGCCACCATCCTATAAATCGAAGTTAGTTTGTTTCCACCTATCATATTGATTGCTATCTATTTGGTATAAACAAGGTCTATGAATATATAAATAAACAAATCCACAATTGTACCTATAATTACGCTATCTTCTACCACATTCAAATGGTCACTGAAACCTCAGTCTATCCTAAAACGGATTACATCCGCTTTCATAATTCATGTTATTATTATATATGATAACAAGAACAATGCTTAACCGCAGGATTGTCAAATGTTTTCATTTTAGCCGTTATTGTATTTAATTTCCGTGTTAGCATATGTGTTACTAAATGGGAATATTTAGAAATATTAGTTCCTACTATGCTTAAGAGGAAGTCTGGAAAATTAAATATAGGATTGTTTTCGTTAGAACAAGTGTAATATTAACACAATTATTTAACGTAGTATGACGGGTAACGTTAGAAGTACTTATAAACACTGATGGTGCATGGATACCAATGAAGCGAAAATGGTTAGTCATTTCGGAAATTCGGATTCCTCAAAACTATTTATTATATTTAATACCTGAATCTATTAATTACTTTCGGAGAGGACATTACCTCGGAGAAATAATATCTCCTAGGTCACTTTTTAACTTTAATTTTGGGGTTGCATTGTCAGAATGGAACATTGGCGACAGGTTGCTAGCCCGTCGTCCAATAGATTCTTTTCACCCCTGGTCTCACAGCCATCTCCTACAACATGCGTGGAAGAACGGCAGCTAGTTAGCATGCTTTTTACGTCCCAGACTGTCACAGGACAAAAGATTATTATGTATATACTATAATATTTATATGCATTCAAGGTTGTAAAACACTTCTGGATATGCACAAGTTGACTGTCCAACATCAACTGAGCAATGTAATAAATAATCTTTCGCCACTCGAAATACACTTATAAGTATTATAAATATACTAACTATTACCTATTCTGAAATAGGCAGGTTTCCTCACTATGTTTTCCCTCACCACAATGTTGCTAAATACAATTTCTTTCAATTTATCATCTCATGACCAAAGACCATCACAATACTCAGTCTCAGGCACTCGACCTCTGCCTACCCTTAAGGGTTTTATTGTCGTGAATGCCTATACGTATATATTTATGTATTTCGTTGGGAAAGTAGTTACTAGTGACAGTTTTACGATGTTAAAGTAATCAGGCAATCATTCATATTAAATTGTCCACGATTCAATGCTATTAAAGAGCCTAATGACATCCATTTTGGAGTATGTTGTGGGAAAAGTTACTGGGAACAGTAGTTTTAGTATGGCTATGACTGTAATAGTGTAAGGAGTGGACAGGAATCGAATTGAGTAATAATAATCATCATCATCATCATCATCAGCCTGTATCAATCCACTGTTGGACACAGGCCTCCCCCAAATGATGCCACTTCTCCCTGTCAGTGGTCGTTCGCATCCATTCGATGCCGGCCAACCTACGTAGGTCGTCTTCCCACCTAGCCGGGGGGCGCCCCACACTACGTTTACTGAGACGCAGTCTCCACTCTTGGACCTTTTTGCTCCAGCGACCATCAGTCCTTCTGCATACGTGACCAGCCCAACTCCACTTCAGCGTGCTAATTCTTTTCATAATGTCGGTCACTTTAGTTCTCTGGCGTATCACCTCATTTCTGATGTGATCTACCAGAGAAACCCCGAGCATCTTCCGCTCCATAGCACGCTGAGCGACCTTGAATTTGTGGGCTAGTCCCGCAGTGAGTGTCCACGTCTCAGATCCGTACGTCATAACGGGGAGCACACACTGGTTGAAAACCTTCGTTTTCAGGCATTGGGGTAAAGACGACGTAAGGACATGCCTTAGCCTTCCAAATGCTGCCCATCCCAGCTGTATCCTTCTGTCCGCCTCCCTTTCAAAGTTGTTTCTGCCAAGCTGTATGATTTGGCCTAAGTATGTGTATTGGGAAACAACTTCTACGGGAGTGCCCCCTAGGGCAACCGGTCTCGGGACTAAATCGATCGATAATAATAATAAATAATAATCGAGTAATAATAATATAATTATAATATATAATATTTGGACATTATTACACCAATTGGTTTAACCCCTTGGTAAGTTCATTTAATACTTGTGATAACGGTTCCCTTTTTAAAATGTTTCAATATTTGTATGAATACGATCAATTTATCAAGCTATGTTGTAAATACATACTTACAAATCACACACGTTTATACAGAGGGCAGGTTGAGATCACAGATCCCCATTTGTCCCGATCCTGACAAACCCCTTTCACTTCATCAACATTCATACAATTTCTCATACACACTCGATTTTAGTAATTTAGTATGAATGTTTAAAACAAAACTATTTTATTTTGCAAACACTACTCAAATTCTAGTTTTCTTAGACATGCTAGAGCACCAAAATGAGACCTAATTAGTCCGAAATCCTTTGTGAGAGAACACCCAACAAATTTAATGGTGCATTCAAAATTTATCTTACTTGTTTCTATTTTGTTTCGTGGAAATACAAATTATTTATACTAATAGACTAGTAATAAGAACCGAAAAGTAATCTAGTGTTACATAGGTACATACAGGTATATTGACTTCTTATACTTACATACACCGCACATATAACATAATATTCACGCATCTGCTTCCTTAACTAAGGATACCTATGCAAAGATTATAAGGCCAGATTGAGCGTTCCTGACAAAACTATCGCGTTTGCATCATATATTATCTTTGTATTTAATCCCATAAGAGTGTAATGAACTAGCAGATTTTCTTCTTACTTATTTTAGGAGTAGATTAAGAGACAAAGCATAAATGCATTCATACGGGCGATGGACTGGAAACTGTTCACCAGTTAATCGTGATCATTATGTTAAAAGTTGCCTTATTGTGTCTCCGACGTTCTGACCACTCCAAACATATATAGAAAGCGCATAAGTTTTATGTAAACTTTATATGTATATTAAGGTTTAGTTCAATCAATATAATACTTTTCCAAATATAACACATATAAACTAACTTATCCTCCCAAGCCTTCTACATAAGTCACACTCAACATTTAAAACCTAGGTCTCAGATAAAGCACTAATACCTACATTTAGGCGTTGACTAAGCCGTAAGAGGTGACTCACGGCCTTGGCTTATCGAGGAAGCGCAGCCAGAGTTATGCACGCCGATATTTCCTTTGTCTTGAAAATGTTGCCACATAAAAATGTAGAAAACAATCGCCGGTTTGGTAATTTTTCAAAGATTTTCCTACTAATTGTGTAATAAAGGTAGTTTGGTAGGGTTTGTCGTGTTAATTTGTGACGTAAGGATTGTAGTTAGCTGTTTTTCCAGTGATAGTTAGATTGAACTTAAGAGATAATAATGGGTATATACGTTTATTACTTGTTGGACGAGGGATGATATTAAAAATATTTATGTAGATGGTTATTTATTAGTTTATGGATAAATAACAAGGAATAATAATAAGGATAGGATATAAATATAGGCTTATTAATTCGTTGATAGTCCATCACTATTCTTTAGTTTAGTGTTTCTGGAGATGAATGTAAAAAACCTATTGCGAAATGACTATCTACGGTGAGGTAAGACATCGTGAGGAAACCTTCTTATTCCTCGGAACAGCCAATAGTCAGTGCTTGTAAATAGAAACACTGCTTATCATCTTTCACATTGAATACTGACTATCTGTTAAAAACGTAGGTTCGATAGCCATAGAATCAACTCCTCAATTTTTTATATATAGACACGTGAACTTCTGACTACTCCAAAAGGGTTAATAGTGCGTTTGTCTTACAACAAATATGAAATCAATTAGGCGATAGGCTAGCAACCTATCACCTATATTCCATATGATTTAAAACCCCAATATGCATGCTAATAAGTGACCAAAAATATGTTTTCATGTCTTCAAGGTTCTGTCTTCACCGAAAGGGATTAAAGGACGTGAATGTATAGGTATACGTTTGTATGTTTCATCTATTAAATGGCGACATGGCTTACCTGTCACATTGAGTACTGACTTGGTCAACACGTGGGTTCGATGGCCATAGAATTACCTTAGCAATTGCGGAGATGGACACCTGAACCTACTACCCCGCAAGGGTTAATGGTCGTGAACGCGTTTGTCTTTTGTTTTACAAAACAGCTGGCTATTCTATTCCAGTCCCTTAGAAGCTAGTTCCATTTAAATGACCTAACTTATCTATGCGTGAATAACTGGCCCTTCTATAAGTTGTTTGTCAATTAATTTCTCTCTGACCTTTAGGTTTTTGCGATGGAATAGCGATCGGAATGAAATTGTAATTTGAATTGCTAAAGCCTAATTAGAGGTAGGGCTTGGGAATTTCTAGATTCTAGTGTTTTCTTATTAAAATACTACGTTGGTTTGGTTCACACTTTTGTTTTAATGTGAAATGTAAAAGAATACTTACTAGCTGTCTTTTATATCGGTTTGTTGTATGAGGCGACTAAGGGACTAGGGATGAATGTAATCTATTGAAAAGCTTAAGCTATCTGTCATAGATATTCATTTCAATGTTATAAAAACTCTGATAATTAGTTAAGGTTACTAAGAAATATTTCTTTACAATAATAATATTATATAACGTCTCCTGATTTCTGTCTACCTTCAAAGGTTATCAACAAGAGTAAATACAAATATTATTAATTAATATTATTATTAGAAACTTCTATAGCAATGCCCTTTTATAAAAAAACCCGTTAGACAAAGAAAAACACCAATCAGCCTATCTATCTAATATGCAAATGAAGTAAAAAGTTCTGCCAAATAAGGTTGGCTACACCATCTGCTCCACTTGACATGTACAACTAGCTTTTTTAACAAAAAAAACCTGCATTAGAACTAGTCCCATAAAAAGGAAAAATGAACTTTATACCCTATGAATAACGTTCAAATTAGAATGAATATAAACAGACAGATGTTTGTAACTTTTAGGGGGAACTTAGCTGTAAAAGTTGAGCCAATCAGCAACTAGTATTATAGGCTGTCTTTGTCTCTCAATGCGTCTCTTTCTTTCTAATGTTTATTTTTTTCTAATGTTTTGTAAAAGAGATGGGGTTATAGTTTTTTCGTATGGCAATGTGTATTTTAATTATATATTTCATATGTTCACGCTACATTGGTTAGCAGGGTGTTCAGTGATATGTAAAGCACTATAATTATGTTCTATCAAATGTTTCTATCGACTTTTCTAATACATCATACGTGTTGAATAGATATTGTAACCGAGTATTAACTTCAATACTTATAGATCTTTTATAGGTAGTAAATTCATTCTATTTATATGTATAGTCCCTAATTAGCATAAAAAGGGAAATAGGTAAATAGTATAGGTAATAAAATGTAATTAACCTAAAGATAATCTAAATTTATTGTTTAACATTGTTAAAATAAGTTAAATTTTCTACTGCGTACCTAAATTTTCACGTGTATACATTTGCGCATGTATTATACATCTTTTTATTTAGCCCCTTGCTTGTCTAGGTAATAAATAAAACTATTTGCCTATCTTATCGTAATACAATAGTTTATACCATAAACAATACAAAATTTTCTGACACTTTTGTATAAAACACTAGCGACCCGCTCCGGCTTCGCACTTCTGGCTATTTAATGGATGTTATTATACATATGAACCTTCCTCTTAAATCACTCTATCTATTAAAAAAAAACCGCATCAAAATCCGTTGCGTAGTTTCAAATATTTAAGCATACAAAGGGACATAGGGACAGAGAAAGCGACTTTGTTTTATACTATGTAGTGAAGCTTAGTGATGAAAAATTAAGTAAGAACTTATTATTCTGTCTATACCTTCGAGTTTTATGGTCGTGACTGTAAGAGGTGACTAATAGGCTATATGTTAACCTGCTGATTGCCTAATAAGACGTTAATTTACATATACCTAAGTACCGATTAAGATAATGGAAATATATATGGTGAAAAGATAAATGCAAATTCTTGTTGGTGGTCAATTAGCCTCTGACTACCCCGAAAGCGATTAAAGTCGTGATGTATATGTATGTATGTATGTTTTAGTATATCTAAAGTAAACATTTAGTGTTAAACTGAATCATTTCCTGAGTTATATTAAAACAATAGTTTGGCTAAAATTTTAAACAAATCTAATAATAGTTTTTGTAACAGTTATGTCGAAATAATTTTCTACACTGACTCACATTCATACATTTTATAGCAGTACCAAATTGTACAAATAAATGTACGTCCTTTAATCCCTTTCGGGGTGTACAGAACCTTGGAGACACGATAATATGTCCTAGGTGACTTTTTGCATGAATATTGAGGTTGTGAGTTCATATGTAACATAAATGATTGGTTTCTAGCCCATCTCTCAATAGATTATAGTACCCTTATTCCCTTAGTCAGTTCCTATTTATAATATTTATAACTCAAGTCTCTAACTAGCCTATAAATACATATATTCACGCCTAAACTTCCTTAACAGGATAGACAAAAGGAACATCATAAGGTTAATGGATTAGTTGGTTTAAGTTGGTGATTGATAGTCTCTGCCTATCACACTGGGTTATAGGGGTAAATGCGTATGTAACATACTATAATAAGTACACATCACGCCCGTATTCATATAAAGAGGTAGGTAGATACTAAGTGTCCCTATCCTGGTTATAAATTATTGTTTTATAAGTCAATGGATATGAGTAACTTGAGGGAGATTTGTCACCTATTCAAGGTTGCCTAATAGTCTCTGCCAATCCCGTTAAGGAAGTAGAAGCCTGAATATACATACACATCACGCCTGATTCCCTGTAGAGGGGTAGGCAGAGATCACGGATCCCCATTTGTCCCGATCCTGACAGACCGCTTTCGCTTCATTGACATTCATACATCCTCTCATACACTCTTGGCGGTTATAGGTACTCCTAACGTCACCTCTTTCAATATAGCGTCTATCTGACTGTTATATAATAATAATAATAATAATAATATTTGGACATTATTACACCAATTGAACTAGCCCCTTGGTAAGTACATTTAAGACTTGTGTTAAGGGTACTAGTCAACGTATATTTAAGAAATATATACTTATTATATGTAGACAAATACATACATAGCATATATAATCAACGACCAGACTGGAAAGCAGTAGAAAAGCGTAGTTCTTAACTCTGCCACCACCGGGAATCGAACCCGGGACCCCATGATTAGCGTTCAGGTGTCTAACCGATCGCGCCACGGAGGTCGTCATATATGTCTTATTAGGCCGGCCTATACTGGATATACGTAGGTAAATATATTATTTATCTCTCAATGTATAAAATATAGTAGTTAGGCAGTGGGAACCAATTTGTGTCGATGTCATTGGCCCAATAAATCACGGCTTATCTGTATTCACAATTGCTTTCATAAAAACACACGAAACGTTCAATCGAACCTTGCCCTTCATTATCGGGTCAATAAAGAATACATAGGACATACATACATATATATGTATTCATGTTTTCAATCGTGATAGGGGTGGATAGTGCTATAGGGTTCATAGTCTTTCATTAAGTGCAAAGTATCATACTGACTCGTAAAAATATATTGGGGAATAATTCTAAGCAATTATAAAATTACTAGCGACCCGCTCCGGCTTCGCACTTCTGGCTATTTAAATGATGTTATTATACATATAAACCTTCCTCTTGAATCACTCTATCTATTAAAAAAAACCGCATCAAAATCCATTGCGTAGTTTCAAAGCTTTAAGCATACAAAGGGACATAGGGACAAAGAAAGCGACTTTGTTTTTTACTATGTAGTGATATTATACCTCATACCTAACATGCCTTCAAACTTTCGAAGATGGACACTAAAGCCTCTGACTACCACCGTATACACAAATCATGAAGCGTTTGTTGTTGATGTCCAAAGCAAATCCTGCTTTACATAGGTTACTTTGAGGAAAGACAGTTAGTTATCATGCCATTAAGGTTCTATATTATAACCATACAAAAAGAGATAGTTAACTCATAGTATTATATGATGTGTATGGTGTAGTATGATACAATTCGGCGCATTACACAGTACTTTGTATTTAATAACTTTTAATACATAATGCTATCGATGAAATATATATGGTACACTTATAAGTAATAAATAATTAAACTTACGACAATTTTCGAAATAATACTTTATACACTTTAAAATTTATCACGTATGATACTAATTATGAAGTAAAAAATGGCTTTCGAGTGACCGAATACCATCATAATACTCAATTGATGGTGAACACTCAACATCTGACTACTTAAAAAGGGCTTTATGGTCGTAAATGCATATATATGTTAAATAATAATAAACTATCGTGAATTCACTCGTTAGAAATATATTGAACTGTCAATTTTATTGCATTTATCACTAAACTAATGATACTAATTTAAAAGTTTTATCTAAATATTACAATGCATAGGGTCAATCACTTTTTTATTCAATACGTCAACGGACTTGTATGTATGTTATTTATGATTCCTGCAAACACGATTTATGTTGGTACGCCTACCCATTTAATTTTATACTTATTAAATCGATATTGGACAATAGAACCCAATTTTCATGCTAAAAAGTGACCTGGATTATATATCAGAGAAACTCTATCTCTACTCTATATCTATATATCAGACTAAAGTTCTGTCCACCCCGAAAGGGATTAGAGGATGTCAATGTATATAAATGTATAGTTATTGAGATTATTTAATTTGCTAAAGTCATAATTACATGCTTACATGCGATAGTGTATTGTAAGACAATTTTAGTTTATTGATTCAGTTTAGTTCAGACGGGGTATTAACATACTTATACATTGTTTTAGTTAATTCGTAACCATTTGATAATAGTTTCACCAATCTTCCATATGACATCACAACCCCAATGTTATGCTAATAAGTGACAAAGGAGATGTCTCTATCCCGAAACGTATTAACGAACGTGAACGCATACCAATACATTTTCTTATCATCTGATGATTAATAACTAACGGGACTTATCGCGTATGTTTTTATATCATAAAGTTACCTTTATTCACCCGACGTTTCGGCTACGTTGCAGCAGCCATGATCACGGGTCGAGTTAATAAAGGTAACTTTATTATATAAAAACTTACGCGATAAGTCCCGTTAGTTATTAATCATGAGTATAAATCGCGAATCTCTTAAAACTATATCTGATGTTTGTTTAGACACTAGCCTTTAACTAACTATATGCCTTTCTTAGTGAAAGCATACCAATACATTTTCTTATCATCAGATGTTCGTTTAGCCTTTAGAAAGTACACCTAACTAACTAACTATCTGCCTTTCTTACAGGTCTAGAACGTGTGGCGGAGGAGTTGATGGGGCGCCGGAAATGGAAGCTGTACCAGGACGCGCTGGTTCCCCGCGGGGGTGGCCAGGAAGACGGGCCTGCCGACTGCGCCGCGCCCGCGCTCAAGATCAAGACCATCGGTACGGTTACATACATACATACCCACGTCCTTTAATCCCTTTCGGGTTGGACAGTACCTCAGAGATATAATATCTCCTAGGCACACATTAATTTGAGACGACATAGTAGAACATTGGTGACAGGTTGCTAGCCCATCGCCCAATAAAACATTGGTGTCGGGTTTCTAGCCCATCCAATAGATTCTATTGACTATTAGTCTCTAAGTTCTCGCCAGTATAGCGTATATACATTTAATTAGAAAGAAATACATAAGTTAAGCTCATACTCAACAAAATGTTACAAAACAATGAATTAGTATAGTGCAGTGAAATGGCCTCAGCGTGACTACAGCGCAGGTTCTCAATCAGTACCTCAATAGCCAACCGGCCACCAATTGATAAATATAAATAAATAAAAATTAAACTGTTACACCAAGTAAAACTACATCACAGAATACTTAAAACTAACTGAACTAGTACGTAGAAGATTCTGTCAGTGACAACATCAATGGAATAAGCCCAAGCTGTTTTGGCTTTACATAATCTATACTAATATTATAAAGCTGAAGAGTTTGTTTGTTTGAACGCGCTAATCTCAGAAACTACTGGTTCGAATTCAAAAATTCTTTTTGTGTTAGATAGACCATTTAACATCACCCCGCTACTAATAGGAGCGAAGCATAATATAATATAAAAAAATTTATAATTACAGTGCCATCTATGTTTCATGTAATGAAAACTTGTGAAAAAATAAAAATGTGGCAAATTATTTGATATTATAATATTAGTATAGATTGCTTGTAAAAACATACATAAACAATTGTGTACAACACTGTTAAAATGATTTCAATTATCTCTCTGTTTCCACCATGTGCTGATGCAGAGGAGATCAACGCTCCCGGCGAAGACGCCACGGAACCCTCGGAGCAGCCAGAGTCCCTGCTGGCCAAGATCATGCGCCAGCCGCCCAAGAGCGACCACCAGCTCACCAGAAATGTAAGTATATGTAAGACAAAGAAACTATTGTGTCACATGCGTAAATAGGGTGTACAATTATTACTTATAGTCTATTCGCGTTAAGTAAATAGTGACGTCATGATATATAGACGTTAAACTGACCAATGAGACGTTAGTAAATGAGAAAACAATTCACATTGACCAATTGCAGACAACCGTTGTCACGTCTCATTGGTCAAATCGTGGGGACTTGATGACGTCACTATTTTCTTAACGCGAATGGACTATAGTATCAGCATGGGCTGCCTCTCCTAGCGTACAATATTGTACAAGCCATCATATTATATTCATCTTTATTGAGGTAGTCACAGCAAAAACATAATATTAAAGGTATAATAGAATTAATAAACAAGCAATGGTTGGATTGGATTACAACGAGGATACATAAATTTAACATGTCACTAAATCAAATAATATTTGGATTTAATTAAAACTATTTATCAGCCAGCTAGCTGTAGTAATTTCAATAAACGTCCAGTTCGGCGAATGTCTGTAGAACCCTTAAGGGTCTATAGAGGTGCCGATTTTTAGCTGGCTTTAAGTGAATTTTCTTTAAAAGATTCGGTAGACCTGGACTCTCGAAAACGACATTTGCTACTTTACTAGGACCTCAGCTGTCTTCTTCTTTCTGGCATTTCGTTACAGGTGACTAACAATTACCATCAACAATATAATCCGATGCTTACATCATTGGCTCATTTGATAAAATCTATTAACAACAGACCTTACATAAGCCTTTTTCCGCATCACCAAATTCTGTTTGTTCCTATCCAGGTGGCTAAAATTACATCACATACCTTCATATGTATGTACATATTGTTGTCTATCGTCATAGCATTTCACCACTTGGCTAGGGGCACAGGAATCTTCAACACTGATTGACATAAGACCCAAACATCATCCTTAACCCGTTGCCTCTTCCAGCAGGAAGAACCCAGCGACTGGAAGCCTCCAGACAAGTGCTACTTCTGCGTCGACGACCGAGGGGAGAGGGGAGAGCGGGGGGAAAGCGCAGAGCCACGCCCCCTGGGTGCAACGGTCAGTTGTTTATTGTATTATTCATATTAGGACACTATTACACCAATAGAACTAGCCCTTTGGTAAGTTCATTTGAGAGTTGTGTTAAGGGTACTGGACAACGTATATTGTTACCTATATATACTTGTTATACTTATATAATGAACGAATAGACTGGACTTCACCACCTAGAATCTCTCTTAACTCCGTCTTCACCTAGAATCTAACCCTGGACCTCACGATTAGCGTTCAAGTGAGAGCAAGCGCAGCAATATTGCTCGCACGTTTTATGACAATGTCAGAAGCTTGACGGATTTTCACTATATTTTATTATGATATATGAAAAAAATTAAGCACCACCTAAACATTGAGTGCTGATGCTCTAATGAACATGAATGATCGCGGTAGCCATAGAACTACTACACCTAGCAACGGAGATGGTCAAGCGAACATATAACACACGTGAAAATGTGCTTGTTTTAATGTCTATGAGAAATCTACAGGCCTCTGACCCCGTTACTAATTCTTATTCCGAACCTTCTTTTATATAAAAATAATCTTTTGGTCTGTCTTAGCATTAATATTAGGGTTGCAATGACATTCAAATAGAATATTCTATTTGCTAACCCAACATCTAATAGATTTCGTTAACAATATTATATTATTACATAATAGTATCTACAACCAATTGCGGAGACTTTGAAATAAACTTTAACATCTATTTATGCCAAAAGCTTTTAAAGAGCTTAAACAAAAAGCTTCTTTCAAAGTGCATAGGCATAGCAGCTGTACGCAAGTCGAGGCCTTGGGTTCGATGTAAACGGATCTTGGGGTCATTCACATTTAATAAGCCACATGGCTTGATGGTTTAAGATTTGGATTGCCTATTCAATACTGCCTTGAGAGAACAAATAATAGTGTATGTATAGAGGAAACCTACTTATAATCTATGTGAGTAAATATCGTGAGGAAACATACCTATCATATTTGATGATCATAATATTCAGTATTTGTTAATGGTTGGACTCACTACATGTCATGTCCTGCTAAATAGTTAAAATTTCACGTTGGGTACTGACTATTCGGTGTAACCTGGTATTGATAGACCTAAGAATTATGTAGAGAAGATGTTGGTAACTCAAGGCTCTGACTACTTAAAATTTTTTTACAATTATGAGTAATTTGAGTTTTAGAGCTACAATATTTCTTCAATATTTTATTATAATATCTTACTATCTAACTATAGGGAGTTACGTTAGAATTGACTGATGAGTTTCAGGCAGACCAAACTCTTTGGTTATAACGTTGATATAAATTCAAGTAGAAAGTTACATCATGGTAACCAACCCGGTAAATGAATTTAAAATTATATTTGCCCACTTAATGAAATCATAATATCGTACGCGTGAATACATAAACTTTCTAAGCAACGGAACAAAAGTAATGTTCAATACAGACCAATCATTGCAGAGTGAGACACAAAACGCCTTATTAGCAAACAATAGGCAATAGTCGAGATATTTTCAGTAAAAACAAACCGTATTTAGTTAGTGGGAATGCGGAGGCATGACAAAGATCGAATTGACTATAATTACAAACATTATACCCATGCGTCATACATACACGCACTTCTTACTTACGCTAGTGATGGAATAGTCACCTCGAACCCACGTGTTTACTAGATAGTACCAATGTGACAGGTGGTAAGCCGTGTCGCCATTTACAAGCACTGACTATTACCTTATCCAAGGAAGATTTTGCTCACTGTTATTGATGCATTCCCCAAAATAATTTTGATTTCGCACTTCTGGCTATTTAATGGATGTTATTATACATATAAACCTTCTTCTTGAATCACTCTATCTATTGAAAAAACCGCATCAAAATCCGTTGCGTAGTTTCAAAGATTTAAGCATACAAAGGGACATAGGGACAGAGAAAGCGACTTTGTTTTATACTATGTAGTGATGCCTAATATTTACATCATTGTAGGCCAATTAAATTAAGTGATAGTATATGAAACTTTGATAGAATCTTACCAAAGATCTTTCATTGCCATTAGGATATATGGGCGTAGTTTATAAGGATCGAACTGTTATGACTGTGTTTCCTTTTGGGATGAGCAGGGACTAGAATGACAATCGTGTCAGTTTATGACTATGGTAGAACTATAACATCATCAAATAATGAATACCCAAATTATGAAATCTCCTTCATTGACACAAACTAACTGATTAAGCAGAGGTTGACTTACTTATTAAGGAATTAATACATTAGTACCATCCAGACAACTTCGCATAAAAATTCGGATAACATCCAAACTTCCCTCATTTCTTACGCTATGATTATGAGATAATTATACTTATCTGTGCATCTTTCTATCTATCTTCTATCATACAAGAGAACTATCTTTCAGATATACATACTACGCTTATTTTGCTTTTTTACTTATACCCTATTCCCAAGTCTTACCTAATCAAAGCCTAATGACTATGATTATTTCTAATAGCCTTCTATATAGAACAGCACAAATATATTGCACAACAATAAACAGTTGGAAGCCTACACCGATTAACCTCCAACAATAAGATTGCCGTTTTTCAGTCATCTAAATTACTTATTGTTCTCAGTCATTCTCCCATCCTTAGCCAATCTGTATCAACCGACGGATACTGAATAATAATTCGATAAATTAGTAGTTTTATCGATTGGAACGTTAATTGTCCTATTTGTAACGAGAAAATAAATAATCTACTAAAAAGGATAAAAAATATGTATAAAAAAGAATTAAACTTCGTTTCTATTGGTACATGCTCCGGGATTTGAACCCTGACACATAGCTAAGCCAAATCAACTATTTATGTATGTCAAACAAATAGGCGACATCTGGAATAATAAAAAAAGCTTATGTTCAAATGCCTACTTATAACCACCGTGTGTATGAGACGAGAATGCATATCAGTGATGAAAAAAGTTGTTTTCCTATATCGGAAAAATAGGATTCGTAAGCTCTGACTACTTCTTTGTGATTTCTACCTACATCTCTGTAAGGAACTATGTGTGTATGTATTGTCTAAGTAGCTAGTAGCGACTCCCTACTGATCTGGGACTTGAATAGACTTAACAGCTGCTTTTGAATAGTCATCAGATGAAAGTATAGTGGAGTTATTGCGGACGACTAAAAAACATATTTGGTATAAGTTCATACTTTTATTTCACTTCAAGAAACAAGTCAACTTACGTGTATTTAAATATTGTTGTAATTTTAATATCCATACGTTTCCTAACGGGATAGGCAGATTCTATTTGATCGTCAAGTTAAACAATCCTAGCAAATCACTCATTTGCATTAACTTTTACAATATAATGCGTGATATATATAAGCTTGAATTGGGTACATTGTCATGTCACATGTCTTGTAAGCTATATAGATATTTATGACTATTTAAGTTTAAATTTATATACATTATGACGTTAGAACTATTTAGCAATTTATGACTATTTACATACAAAGGAAATAGTTCTAAATATCAGTTATTTCTATTAGTTCAGCCAATAAGCATTGTTATTTAAATAATCGTGTTTCAATAGAATTACTTTCCAAACCACTGACAAAAAGAAACAATAGTGTATTTAACGACATTTTGTTTGTTTTTCAATAATGGCTAACATTTCCTTTCTCTATTGTTTATAATGTCTTTCTATTAATATTAAATTTGAATAAAATATTAATGTAAACTTTAAACTGAACAATAACTATATATCTACATTGATTGTAAATGTGTTTATGATCTACTAATGTGAAGGTTACCTACCTACTGGTACAACTATTTTTAATTAAATATTTTTAGATGTTAAGTTTATTTAAATGATATAACGTTAAAGAAAAAACTTAGAATTACTAAGAAATGAATTGTAAATTAAATAATTCATTTTATATCCGTGTGTGTATAAGCTTTATATATGAGTCTTTAAATAAAAAATGAATAATGATCCATTTAATATGAGGTATTTTTAGTGGTTATTGGCTTTAGGTTACCTTTTTTCATCATACTGTAGTACCTTTATAGACCATCTAAATCTCTGTAGGAAATAAACTGACTCAACCTCATTTCCATTCCTCATTTTCTGTATCTAAATGTAACAAACAAGCAAACATCAGCTAATCATAATCCAGAACAAAAACCATGGAAAGAACAACAATGGATATACCCTGACATATACGCTTTAATAGTTTTTCAATTAAAAATAAACAAAGCACATCCATTCTTATATCCGATCCATGTTCTAATAGAAAAACTCCTATTTTGATTAATACGAGTGAAAAGGATAGTGCAGAGGGTTGTACGGTTTTGAGCCTTAAACAAATCATTGAGGGTTGGTTTTTCGTTAACATTTAAGCCTGAAATAGTGATGTAGGCGTATTGCATGAAAAGTAGGTAGCGGCGGGCTAAAGGCTGCAGTGGAGAGGACTATCGACTTAGTTTTGTACTAGTAAAACGTTTCTAAGTGAAGTAAGGAATTGATTTTGAATATATTGTTTGAGAATAAATAGTGGTTTATAATTAAATAGTGTTTTTAAAAGGACTTTAACATGACAAGACTTTAATTAAACTGAAGTAACTTTTTTCGTAAAAAAATTATTATGAAAAATTTTGTTAGGTAAAAAATGAAAATAAATATATGTGGAACCTAACTTAAAGGTTAATAACAAGATATGGTCCGTAACTAGCAAGAACCCAGGTTAAAAAAATAATCTTTTTTTATAATATGTTAACGTAAATTAAAATATACCTAACCTATCAAAAGTCTAGCTTTAAAACATACTTGAAGGCAGATGATATATGAGCCTATTATTCCTCATTAAGTACAATTATATATTACGTTATGGCGACTTATTGAATTACATTGTAAGTAAACGCCTAAAGCAATGTACAAACAAATTACTATTTATCTTTCAGCAATAATTTAGTACCTCTAATTATATTATAAATTTTACGTGAGTTTGTAGTTATTCATATGATGGCTAAATATTCAAAGTAGTGAAGATTAATAGAGGTTTTATCTAATATATTTTTGACCTGATCTCTTCCTAATCAACTAATAAGGTTTCATACAATTGATGTATAATTACATTCATTATTCTATGTGTAAATATTACGCTATGAAAAATAGAAGAGCTTGTATGAAAACGTTAATGGATGTAAGAGAAGCAAGACAAATTTGTCAAGATCGTTCCTGGTGGCGATCGATAGGGTCTGCCTATCCCCTGGTATCCTTAGGGACTTAGAGGCGAGAATATTGGTTTGTATTTATATACTGTAATTATTCTTTTTTTCATATTTATAATATTATACAAAATTAAACCATACAGTACCTATAAGTTTCTATTCCACACGTCTACCTTGAACGAGTCGAATAAATACCACCTAACCTAATCATTACCCAGTATACTGAGGATATAGTTTTAAAAACAACTGGAGCTTCTGCCCTATCATTTCAGCCAAGCTTCACTGCCTCTGCCACATGGGGACTATTATTTGACGCCAAAACATACATTCACGACCTATAATCCCTTTTGCAGTGGACAGAGCCTAGAAAACACTATATATTCTCTGTCGTTCGGTTATATCAAGGATGGAAAAAATAGACGAAATTGATATGTTTAACAGTACAGTCCAGTAAATTGTATTGACCCTTAGTCCCTATGTTAATTCCTTTACCTACTGAGAATAACAGCACCTAGATGTTACTTACTATTCAATATTAATGATTATTTAACAACCCCTTGTCTTAAATATTCTATTGACCTTTAATCCCTAAGTCATATCCTGTTATACACTAAAAATAACAACAGCTAGATAGCATTTAGTATTCAATTTAGGTCTTAGCAACTAAAAACATGTGTTCAACCAAAACCTAGCTTATCATTTGAAACTGCCTGTCTTACGCCCTTTATCTTGCTCTGCTAATCAATTTTAACATTTACGTGCTAAAGCTAAATTAGTACACCTGCCAAGATGAGGCTTTGGTATTTTTTTAATGATATATATAGAGTGTGTACCGTTAGTAAAGACTAGGGTTCTATTTGACGGTTGGGTGAAGGGTAAATGTGTCAATTATTGATAATTTTGCGTGTCATAGATCGTTTTAACTCATAAACTCACTGTATAAACTATATTACTGCATTTATGTTACATACATATTTTATGTAAACTTAAAGTTCCTACATTATTTTATACATCCAGTAAATTACTCCATTTTTACAGCATGACGTACAATTTGTTGGTGAAATAATGTATAGTTGTAAGTTTAAAATTTTTTTTTCTAAATTATTGAGTGTTATTTTATTACTCTAACAATATTAAGTTAAACCAAAAATCATTTCCTTTTCCTATAAAATTTTTCTTTCCTTTCATAAACCGTGTTATTTTCTCTTAACCGTAATTAAATTTTCATTTAACCCAACTAATAATTATAAAACTTAACTTTAACTAAACTTAAAAACTGATCTAAAACCCGTATTTAGTATGAAAAAGCATCTAAAAGCACGTTATACCTAGCAATTTGCTCCGCCGTTTCACCAAACAAGCTTAGCTTTTAAATGCCAATTTCAAAATGGCGGCTTTAATAATAGAGTCAGGGCTAATGATCCGAATGTTCAACAAATTTCTATCGCCTTAAATAAGGGAAACGGAAACCTAGTGGGGCGTAAAGTTTTTTTTAGTTTTTTGCTCTCATTTGTAGGTAATGGAGTTTAAGGATAAGTCTCAGTGATCTTGCGTGTAGATTTTAGATTTTGAAAAAGGTTTTAGGAAAAAGTAATAATATGGGGTATATAGTTAGATTTTTCTAATTACTAGATTTTGTTACTTACCTAATAACCTGATATTTTGTTTATTTCTAATTGGAAATTAGTTATGAAAAAAACACATTAAAAAATTTAAATTATTTTTCAGCTTCAATTACTAGAACAAATAAAATATTACATATCGTATAAATATATCATTATTAATAATACCATGTATCATTATTCATAATACTGCATTGTTATGTAACCTAACGTTTTATTCCAAAAGCCGCGTTTAAAAGCAAAGCAGTCTCCACGGCATCCCGTGTGCGATTATTTAAAGCATAGGCCGGCCAGAAAGGCCTACAAGGGGCGGTCCGAAGGGTGGCAACCTCGGAAAATCCACCAAAACCCCACCCTAACGCAACACACGTGCATCGAATGCCCTCAGTATTGGCACAACACTAACAATCATTGCCCGCTGACCGAAATGAATGAAAAAGCTCGCGTGTCATTTTTGACGTTTCGAAATTTCCCGCTTCAGTTTTTCGCCGGTGTTTTTGTGAATTGAGCGTGCTGAAAAAGGGTTTTAAATGTTTTCTCTTGTTTAAAACGCTTCGGTGAAAAATGTTTTTCGTTTTGTTCGTGAGCGGTTTTCTGGTTTGAAACGTTGGCTTGTCAAGTACTAACAAGAAGCATGCATTGTGAGTTGAGAACCGAAATGGATTAGTCCACTTATTTAATTAAAAGGCGAAGGGTTTTTGTTACATCAGCACGTGCTTTTATGCTTGTAGCTGTTCTAGGGGCATTAGGAAACTGGTTTTAAAAAGATAAAACATATTGCTACTATATGTACACTGTATTAGCTTTGAACTCTAAATTGCAATAATAGATAGATGAAAAACAGTAGAATCTCAAGTAAGCCCAATATACATCGTAATTCTTCTTCAGAGTTACTAACTACATTATTCTTAATCACTTGACACTCCTGCGAAATCATTCAATCCTGAAGCTGCATGCAATAAAATACAACATACGCAATAAATAATAACGCTTAGATAAGTTGCCCAAAGCTAAGACGAAATAATAAAAAAAATCGAATCGTGTAGAAAGATCACCAAAGTCAATCCCATACATTTTAATTATTATCTATATCAAATAGTCCGATAAATGCCAATAACGAATGGAGATTGTATGAACGTTAATGAATCATTATAGTTTTGTTAAATTAGGAAGCGAAAGGTTATATTATCTATACATTTCTTTATTAGTAAACGTTTACCTGTGTAATAGAATGAAAATAAACTCTAATAACTTCAAACGAAGCTTCAAAAAGCAACCCCATCCGCCATTTTGTTGAATTGTGCCGCGCGATTGGCTGCCAACCGGTTTTCGAATTTAGAATATTATTAGAACCCTTTTAAAAAGCACGCAGCTGCTTCGCCTATTCAGCCGCTTAACCCGTTTGGCATAATGACTGCAGTGTCTTGACCTTTGCTGTTTAGAGAGCTTTTTAATGGGTAGAAAAAAGAAAAAAACATATATAACGACCACTATCCCTTGATTGATAGGCAGAGATCCATCTCCGCAATTGTGGTCATAAATCACTTTACATCTGTTATGGAGTTGGATACATGAAACTCTGCTTACCATTTGGAGTGTATAATGTAATATTGTACCATGTAATATTTAAACATATGTCACTTCACGTATAGGTGGTAATGAAAAGTTACAATTTATTATTTGATACGAGACAGGTCATATTCCTTGTCATATAGATTAAATTGGCAAAACGAAATAAGTATATAAATTTTTAGAAATCAATTTAATCTGGCCACTAATATAAACTTGAAATCTTCATAATCTCTTACATACACATTCAAGTCCTTTAATTCAAAATACCTTATTTAGACATATAAATACTTAGTCAATTTTTCCATTAGCAATTTTAGTGATACAGAACCAATGTTGACGAGATAAAAAACAAGATGACAGTAAACAATACAATTCATAACATGACACTAACCATTATAATCCAAACAACAATTAACATACATACATACACATCACGCCTGATTCCCTGTAGAGAGTTCGGCAGAGATCACGGAACCTCATTAGTCCCAATCCTGACAGACCACTTTCGCTTCATTGACACTCAGACATCTTTTCATACACACTCGGCGGTTATATATAGGTACTCCAAACGTCACTCTTAACAACAATTAATCCAACCCAATAAATAATTAAATAATCGCTTAGTTAATAGCAGCGTTTAAACAATAATCATTTCGACATCCCGCCGTGATCTGTTTAGTACATTGAAGGTCTTATTTGATGGATAAATGGCGTATTTTCCTCAATAATAATATTTTATTATACTTTAACGTAAATAGAATGACAATAAGCTGATTTTTTTAGGATAAATACCTACTAGTGTATTAAATCATTACAACTTCAATTGTAGAATTAGTTTAAATTAATGTGACTTAATGCTGACGTATCATAAAATTTAGAATAAGGTAGTAAAAATGAAAACTATACAGCCTTCGACATACCAGAGGCCTTAGTCTACTTATACGTTTTAGCTCAAGCGCAGTTCAATATTAGATCAGTAATAGTGTGAAGTTCGTATTGGATGATCAAAAGTGACAAACTTCACTATTAAAATCGGCAAAAGTATCAAAGTTCGCTTAAAAATGGCGATATTTGTCACTTTTGTTAATCCACTATCAACTTCACACTATTACTGATCTGATATTGAACTGTTTGCAAATAGCTTAGTGGACTAAGGCCCTAGTACGATAGGATTCGAAGCTTGAATGAAGACAGCTCCGGCTCCGACCACTGTTTTACTATGTAGATACGGATTCCCATAACAGCCCCAATATTAATGAACAATAAAGACCTAGGAGATATCATATATCCGAGGTTCTGTCCAACCCGAAAGGGATGAAAGGTCGTGAATGTATATGCATGTAAAAAGTATTTTGGAGCGAATAATAAGTACCACTCTCTCTCTAGTATAATATAATAAAAAAATTTATGTTATTTTTCGTAATCTTTTTCTAAATCCACCTCTAGTAGTATTATAAATATAGGTGAATATTGACTTACTACTACTTAATACCTGTTGTTATCTATTATTTAATATATGCCACATAGATGCCACATTGTAAAAGGTGACGTTAGAAGTACTTGTAAATAATTAGTGTGTTAAGATGTATGAGTATCAATGAAACGAAAGTGGTCTGTCAGGTTCGGGATAAATTAGGATCCGTGATTTCTACCTACCCCTCTATAGGCAATCAGGCGTGATGTGTATATATGTATGTATGTTATTAATATCAGCGATATTTTCCAACCTCCTTAGTAAAAATAAACAGGAAATCATTTAACCACCACATACAACAAGGAGAATACAATATAAATAAAACTAGTGACCCGCTCCGGCTTTGCACTGGTATAAAATATATAGCCTACTCCACTATTTAATGGTTGTTTAAGTTATATATAAACCTTTCTCTTAAATCACTCTATCTATTAAGAAAACCGCATCAAAATCCGTTGCGTAGTTTCAAAGATTTAAGCATACAAAGGGACATAGGGACAGAGAAAGCGACTTTGTTTTATACTATGTAGTGATGTAGAATAAACCTAAAGTGCTAATCGGGGACTATCATAGAAACACGTCACAGATATTAAAAACAATATCTGTATAGTGAATCGTTTCCTAGATTGCGCCACGTCTACCATTATCCGTCGTAAGAAGCGACCAAGGTCTTAATTTATTAGCCAATCAACTAAAGCGTGTTTGGACTTGTGTTCTGTATACTTAGATATAGTTTTTACATGTTTATGATGGTGTAGAATAGGTATTATGTAGGTATTTATATTAATAATTACCTTCAGGGTTACGGTAGACTAGGTCAAAAAAGCAACAGAAAAATAAAATATCAAAAATATTAATTTCGAATCGACAACATAAATATATTCGCAAAACTCGATTTTATTCAATATTGTGTGCTAAAATATAACGACACGGGTCAGGTTTTCATATTGTATATATAAAGTTTTAAAAGTACCTATAACCACCAAATGTGTAGAATGAAAATATATATTTAATTGAAGAGAAAATAGTTTCTAAGAATCGAGGAACACTTTCGAAATTGGGCACTCAAGCCTCTCACAATAAAAAAGGGAGTGTGCTTACACTAATCGTGAAACGTGTTATATGTACGTAATCTAATATATC
This sequence comes from Leucoptera coffeella, assembly GCA_030578115.1. Taxonomy (NCBI): domain Eukaryota; kingdom Metazoa; phylum Arthropoda; class Insecta; order Lepidoptera; family Lyonetiidae; genus Leucoptera; species Leucoptera coffeella. The sequence continues at coordinate 231,583 of JAMBLF010000509.1, forward strand.
TAAATTCATTTATCTGAATATCATACAAGAAGTATTATAGAATTCATGATTAATAACTAACGGGACTTATCGTAGCCGAAACGTCGGGTTAATAAAGGTAATTTTATTATATAAATACTTACGCGATAAGTCCCGTTAGTTATTAATCATGAGTATAAATCGCGAATCTCTTAAAACTATTATTATAAAATTTTTAATAATGTATCTTTAGGCTAATAAATTTTGTATCAATTACCTATATTAAACTATAGCCCTAACAATACCGTTGCAATGGAGATTACATTCACCAAATTAGGTTCTGAGTTAGGTCTTAAGCCTTTTAGCATTCAAGGTGAGCCTGTTTAGCTGTTCGCAAGGTGAAGGGATTTAGGTCGAGAGTTACGTAACTAGTTACCAATGGTGAAGGTTGTAGGTTCGACAGGTGGCTAGGTTAGTGCGGGTTCGGGACTGAAAATTTGCGAGCAGTTTTGTAACGTAGTGTGATTTTTATTGAGATATTCGTATCATCTTCCTACCCCTCTACAGGGAATCAGGCGTGATGTGTATGTATGTATGTATGCATTAATTTTATTCGTATCAATTAAGTTAGCATTGAAAATATGCAACATGCGTTTTTTTAATAAAATTGTTTATGGAGATATTTACTTCAACTATATCACAAGCAATATAAAAGATACAATATAATGAATTAACGATAATTTGACTACAACGAGAACTGAATTGAACTATTTTTCTATTTTTAAATTTAAATGGCGATACGGTTAAACTGACACATTGAGTACTGACTACCTGGTCAACACGTGTGTTCGAGGTGGCCATAGAATTACTACCTTCGCAATTGCGGAGATGGACACCCGAACCCCTGACTTCCACTCCTGTGTCATGAAGTATTTGTGTTATTTGTTTAATTAAAACATTTTATCATAATGTTTATACTGTGGGAATCTTAAAAGACGTCCATCCCGGTGTATTCATATGTATTTTATTACATACATATACGGGATAGGCAGATACTATCGTTCGCCACCTGGAACGGATGACAAATCTCTCTTGATTCACTCATACCCATTAACCTTCTCATACATGCTCTTGTGTTCTTCACTACGTACACCCTTGAGAAGAATTTTTCCAATTTGTTTTTTATGAACCGTATCTGTATTCGGAAAGTCGTTAAAAATAGGTACTACTTTAATATTAATTTAAGGAAACACCTAATAGAGGTGTAATTAGAATATAATATAGCTACCTTTCTTTCCGGCATACCTTAGGAGTTAATACACTAGGTGTAAATGGAAATTGTATAAGGGTGATCGGTTGCTAGTATTTCAATACCAACAATATCAATTTAAGTGTTATACTGGCTGTGTAGATAGATATTTACTAATTATGGTTATTTAGGGGAATATAAAGACATGAGGTCATTCACATAACTACATTGATTATAATATCAATTTGACGAACTCCGTGGCGCGATCGGTTAGCCGCCTGAACGCTAATCGAGAGGGTTTTATTCCCGATGGAGGCAGAGTTAAGAACTATGCATTTTTTCTTGCTATGTATGTATTTATGTATATACAATAAGAATATATTTCTTAAATATACATTGACTAGTACCCTGAACACAAGTCTTAAATGTACTTAGCAAGGCGCTAGTTCTAATGGTGTAATAATGTCCAAATATTATTATTATTATACTCGTATTATATACATAACTCATTTATATTCTTTAAAACTAAGCTTACTTAAATTTTCGTCGGAGAAACCCCATAATTTTGAATAGGAGTTAACCACTTTAAACTTCTTTTTTCTCCAGTCTCCTGCATCAGAGTCAGACAGTAGTTCGGTGTCAGGAGCCAAGAGTCCGCGGCGCCCTTGCTGCTGCAGCACCTACTCCAACTGCAGGCGCAGAACCCTCAAGCCATCGCGCAGGTGGGTGGAATAGTAACCCTAAGTAAAAGCCTTAAGAATAGGAAGTCAGGTTAAGTTTGGATGGTGTTGAAGGTTTTGGTCAATCAGAAGTCACTTTTTACCTGATAATAATCGTGATGTCAGAATCGTAACAAATACAATATAAAAATTACTCTACAAACTTAACGTAACAAAAAAAACAGTGTTTTGTAAAGACAACGCGGGCTTACCACCTATCACATTGAGTACTGAATACGCTCAACACGTGGGTTGGAGGTGGCCATAGATTGACTGCCTCCATAATTATGGAGATGGGCACCCAAACCTCTGACCTTGCCATAAAGGTCCGTCCTTTATAAGTGTGTTTTTTGTTGTTATTTTTACCAAACCAATACCTTACACCTACTTAAAACTAATTAAAATAATTTACCTATAAATTAAATATATCTAAACATTTCTCGCTGTCGTACGAGCGCAGAGTGCCCAATATGCTGGCAGCGTTCCCCCTCTGAATAGCCAGACTAATTCTCTGGCGGAGGAAGCTACCAGCCCTGCGATCCCCACTGGACTCTTGCAGCCGATAGGCAAGATCCCTTATGACCCCTTATTATACTTGGACATAGATAAAATAATAACTAGCTGTATATCTTCCCATAGTGTGACTGTAAATTTGGGATAAATGGAATTTACCATTACCTTTCAATTTTTGTCTGTATACGGCGGCACGGTTTACAACCTTTTACGTTGGATGTTGGTTATCAGATAAAAAGTGGGCTTCGAGTGATCAATGACTAGCTCAGTTGATGGTCGACATTCAATTTCTAACTACCCACAAGAGTAAGTGAAATGGATTCTATTGGGCGACAGGCTAGCAGCTATACATACATACGCTTCACGACTTGTGTATAGACACTCCCTTTTTTATTATGGCGGGGTAGTCAGAGGCTTGAATGCCCATCTCCGAAATTTCGAAGGCATGTTAGGTATGGGTCATTCGAAGCCCGCGTATCACTAGATAGACAGCACCCAACGTGATAGGTAGTGAACCGTATCGCCGTATTTAGGCACTGACTATTACCTATCCTGAGGGATAGGCAGGTTTCCTCACGATGTTTTCCCTCACCGTTAGCGACTGTAAATTATGTACGTAAATGAAAAACACATTTAAATTTCATTCATTGGTACATGCCAGAGTCGGGATTCGAACCTAGGAACTTTCTCATACGAAGTCCGAGGTCTTACCCACTGGGCTACAGCCGCTTTCATAACTAAGCTAGCAGCTATCATAACTCATATACATGGGCCGCGCCTTACCTTAACCCTGACTTCTACTCTTCAGTTTCAGCAGATGATGGCGGCGTTGGCAGCCCTGGGGACGGGGCTGATGCCGCCAGCTCTATCCCAGGCCTTGCTGATGCAGCGACTGGCGCAGACCAGACCTATTGATGGACGGTGAGTCAGCTATCATTGTATTAGTTCTGTGATAAGAGAATTATAGAGAGAGAATCTAGTTTTTGGTGTAAATGCGTTATGCAATAAGGAGGATTTAAGGTTTATTTTCATATAAACCTATACATACATACAATTACAAACATAATTATATAAATAAATAATAATACATACATATAAATATAAACTGAAAGGTAATGAAACCTGCTTATATTACCTAGATAGGTGCATACACTATTGCACTAATTGAACTAGCCCCTTGCTAAGGACTAATTTAAGACTTGTGTAACCTATTTTGTGTATATAGTAAACGAATATTTAAGAAATATATGTTTAGTATAGATAGATAATTACATATATTGCATGCTGATCACAAGATGATCAACTTGTAATGCGTTAATATCAGGAGGTAGCTACGTAGATGCTGAGGGTTATTTCATGAAGAATAGGCTGGTTGTTTTTTTAATTTTTAAAATATCTTATACCTAAACATACATACACATAAATACCCTGTTTCGCTACAGAGGCGTAGGCAGAGATTTTGGATCACCATTTGTCTCGATCTTACGAAATCGCTTTCCATTGCATCTACATATATACCTCCTCATACACTCGGCAGTAACACGTTCTGACGTCTATAGATATGACTAGATAGATATAACCATTATAACATAATTTCTCACAAACATTACCAAACAAGTATGTCATATAACTCATCTGTTATTTATTTAAACAATTTTATGTACTACACAGCCATAAATTCCGCCTGGGGTGGGTTAAATCCCAAGGTCTAAGCAGATAAACGTTTTTACGTAAGACCAAAGTAATAGCCTTCGATTTATTACTGAAATTACGATGTAATGATACCTACAGTTTGATTTGTGTTTTCAAAACGATATTGTTGTTGTTTGTTGTATGGGTATTGGTTTTAAAGATGTTTTTTCGAAATATAATTTAGGAATAAATGTTATCTATGGTTTACCATATTTACGTAAAAAATTGTCACTGTTAATTGATTAAATTAATTGTTATTGTATCCATTCATTAAGATACAAACTTACTATACTTATAATCTGAACTAATAAAAATAACGTGTAATATATTTATAAGCATGTAGTTCTGAATTGCTGTAGAGAAAAACAAAACGTTATAGAGAAGTAATCAGTGGGTGGGTAAAACAAAAAAAAGTTATATTCAGTACCTTGCTATATAATTAAAAGTCAGACCACATCATAAAAATTCAAACAGGTAGGAAAAATAATCACCTATATAACCAAAAACATAAAATTCATTGATAAATCTACATAGCAATACATTATCAATAACTATCAGTCTGGTCGTTGATTATATATGCTTTATATGTATTTATCTATATATCATAATATGTGTGTATTTCTTAAATATACGTTGACTAGTACCCTTAACACAAGTCTTAAATGTACTTACCAAGGTGCTAGTTCAATTGGCGTAATAATGTCCAAATAATTATCATTATAACTCCAAACATATTCATGAATTACGTATATTAAACTAAAGTTAAATAGACAGCTAGCTTACTTCCACTAAATCCCAAATTAACACCGGACCAGCAGAATGCAAATTTGTGCATCTATTTTACATACAAACAATAGATGTGTATGATATCACACATACATTTATGTAACCAGTGTTTAGCTATTCAAGGTTGACACACACTACGCGATATATTTGGATGTGTTTAAAACGTGCTGTTGATAGTGCATGATAGTGCCTACATACACATGTGTGATTATAGTTGTCCCTTGCTGTGTTGAGGTCAGGTAGTTAAACGAAATTTAGTAATGAAATATCTTGTTTTTTCGGTATACGGATCATAAAATCACTTATTGAAAGTAATAGTTTTTTGGTCCAAAATTTTGTTATTGGTATAAATTAAATATTAAAAATAATAACTGACTAGTTCATTTTATTTTGACTAGTTCCTGACTAGTTTATTTTCGTTTTTTTTTTTCGCCCGTTATGAGAACAATTAGGACAACTTGGTTTTCATATTTCTTTCAACATCAAAAAGAATGATAACACTTTTCGTCGTCCACTACCAACTTCACACATTACTGATCTGATATTGAACTGCGTTTTTCATAAAAAGCATTAGTGGACTAAGGCCCGTAATAATAATAAATAAATAAATCAATAACATCGACTACTTTTCTATTATGTTCCTAACTCTTACTAGGTGAACTATTGAAGATACATACAAGTTATTTAACAAGCTCGTTAACCAGTATCCCTTAGTCGCCTTGAACGGATGGTATTTAGATAATAGTCAATGCGGGCATAAATAACCAAGTTTAAGATCAAAAACAAGCTAATTATGTACTTTACATAATACCGTGGGATTGGTTAGACGTAGGATCTAAACATGACAGGCGTCATGACAGGTTTTGTGTGATTAACTATGAGTATGTTAAAATCTGTTTTGATATGCTGAAGTGAATTAAACGTAGTTAAAAGTTTTGATTCCCGGCGTAGCATGAGTTTAGGAAGCTTTTGCTTTTATATCCTACTAACATGTCACTTAATCGACTTACAATTTTTTCAGACGAATAAATAATGAAGTATGTCTATTGATTAATGATGTCCATTAAATTCAAAGGAGTAGTAATATATTGACACAAATACAATTATTTGTACAAGACAATTTGTTTTTTTTATGTTATTTAGAATTAGGGCCTAGAGCAACTAACAATCCAATTTAATTAATTACTTACTCGACTTGTGCCATTTATCTGTACATATACGTACATACATTCACACACTTAAAGCCCTTTTGTGGTCGACAGGAGCTCAGACTGTGATAAAATATGAAACATTGATAACAAGTTACTAACCAATCGCCCATTAGACTCCATTTACCCCTAGTTCCTCAGACGCTTCCGCGACATACAGACACATTGTTTTTATCGTTCCAGGCTAGAACAGGATAATATTGATATAAACAAATAATAATAATTAATGATAAAAAGACTTGTTCAATTGATACACGTCTTTAACATAGAGTTACATTATGTGCTTTCAGCACTACAAAAAGCGGTACAATAAACATACTCATATAATTTACCGATCTATGCAATATACACGACTTATACAACCATATTAAACCCGCCACTTACAATCACTCGAAACAATGTCACGAAATTGGAACCTACTGATTCAAGGCCGTATCCATTGTTATCAGGCAGCTTTTATTTTATTCAGCAATTGTTCGTTAATATCATCCATAACCATCTGAATGCTAAAGGATGTGCTAGTGTTTACCTAGGTTTTGAACTAGATTAGGCTTTGATGGGGTTAGGTATATAGGACATGGAAATATACTCTAGAGTTAGTAAAACTTTTAGTCCCATGTTGTGGTTCGGAAAAAAGATACATATATGTATATTCAAGTAATATTCGGGATGAACGGAATCTCGAAACACGATTATCTCCTAGGTCACTTTTTAGCATGAATATTGGGGTTGTGATGCCATATGGCACATTGGTGAATGGTGACATGTTGCTAAGCCATTGTCCAATAGATTCCATTTATTCCTAGATTCTTAGTCTCATCTCACGATGTGCCATGAAATGAAATCAACAATTTAGCTATGGATTAGAAATTTATTAAGCTTTGGACTAGCAACCTATAACCAATATTCCATATACGTCATACTTATACATTCATAGTTCGAAGATTATTCACAAAAATAGACTATTATAGAATTAGAATTTTGACTATTACGAAACAAAAATACTTATAAGTACGCCTCTACGTCCCCAACGGGATAGGCAGAGACTATCGGTCGCCACCTGGTATAACCTAACCCATCTCTCTTGCTTCACTCACACCCAATAACCTTCTCATACATGCTCTTTATTATTTTTACTATATTATGCAAACTAAGTGCTTGTTCTACCAATATAATATACAAATCAAAACACTAACCAATAACCATTTCACCATTGAACAATCGCATTGAAATGGTACAGTTGACAGCACAATGGTTCGCAGTACAGGCGACACCGCTATCTGGGACATTTGATAGCAGACGAAACCTATTATGTTCTCGATGGTACCTTGAATTGTATATAGGGACTTCAATAGAATGGTAACTAGCTGCCGTTCTTCTCGACTAGTAGTTAGAGGTGACTTAGGGACTGGGGTAAAAGGAATCTATTAGGTGATGGGCTAGCAATGTGGTATCAATGTTCCATTATGACATCTTAATCCCAAAATTCATGCTGATAAGTGAACTAGGAAGTATCTCTGAGGTTCTGTCTACCCCGAAAGGGATTAAAGGACGTGAATGTATGTATGTAGTAGTTTGAATTGTATATTGGTAGTAATATACGCATTAGGATGTTGACTAGCTGCCGTTCTTCCTCTATCCGGTTTATTGTAATGAAATTATTGAAAATTATCTTCTTTATCAAAAAACATCGTGAGGAAACCTACCTGTTTCCCGAATAGGTAATGTTAGTGCTTGTAAATAGCGACGTGGATTACCACCTGTGACATTGAGTACTGACTATCTGGTCAACACGTGGGATCCAGGTGATCATAGAATTGCTATTTCTGCCATTGTGGAGATGGAAACCTGAACCTCTATCAAGGGTTAATGGTCGTGAACGCGTTTTTTTAGTACACATGTATGACTATTTAATAAATTCAGTATAGTTTAAGCAGAATTCAGATATTTAAATATAGGTAGGTGTTTATTCCACTAAGTAGCTATCTACAGTTAGTGTATATTGATTTTTGTCCAACCATGTCACCAAATCCTTAGGGGAAGCTTCGACCAATCAATTCAGTATAACTAGCTCACTAGTATGTGTATTATGATCGATGAACGATCTTTACTGTGTGGGAATGTGTTTTGTTTAAAATTAGGTATATTATAACTAGTAATTGGCATTAGGAATAATTTATTTTCTAAATATTAGAATTTTACTCTAACTTTTGGTACCTGATTGTGTTTGACGATGAGTTAGCAACTATTCATATTCACCAATATACCATGCTTCCGATGTGAACCTCAGAGACTTAATAGTTCCTTGATTATTGGCATTATGAATATTTTAAATTGAACTCCAATTGCGCTCTAACGACAGTGAGAAATTTTTAGTTATATTTTATTTATAGGTAAATTATTTTAATTAGTTTTCAGTTTGGCATAACTTTTAGTGTTGTTATGATATTATGCTTATAAAATAGACCAGTCCATAATTCCTTCAATTTCCTGATATGCCGCCAAAAATTAAGATACCTTATTATCCAACGTGACAGCTACGCTTTTACAAACATATATTCACGCCTCTACGTCCCCAAGGGACTAGGCATATTATCGATCGCCACCTGGAACGATCCTGACAAATCTATTGCATCACTCACACCCATTAACCTTCTCATACATGCCCTACGTTACCCTTGTATTATTTTTATTTTACCATTCATTAAGTTTTCAGTACTTTAAACTCGTCTATGGTTCGTCAACAAAGTCAGCAGCTCAGTGAAAGTTGAAAATACAAATAATTATTTTCGGCTGAATATTTAGTCAGTTGTGATGCCAAACTGGCTAATTATGTTTGCTTTGGGATTATATTTCGATCCTCAACTGGAACGAACCGAAGAACAATGAAGAGAAGAATTGGAACTTCGATTTCATTCCGTTGTAGCGGCTGGCGGCGTTGGTGTAACCATGGCGATGGAATAACAAGAAGTTCAAACGCCGTGGCATCAGTGTTTGTACTTCAGCCGACATAACCTTAGTGGTGAATGGCTTAATAAAGAATTAATAAAACAGTACTAACCTTGTACCCTTGTTTCAGGCTACCATCAGAGTCGAGTGAGAAGGTGTCACCGTCTGAGAGCTCTCCGCCCCTGGGCTCGGAGCAGCCGCTGGACCTCAGCGCCAAGTCCAGCTCAACCGGGGGCAGCCCCCCACCAAGGGGGGTGGAGAACAACCGGTAAGGACCCTTAGGGAACCCTGAGAAAATGGGATGTGGGAATGTGTTTCTGTTGAAAATTAGGTGAATTATAATAGAGTCATTGTTAAAAAGAATAAATGGAACATTTTGGAATCCGAAACTTTTAGATGATGGGTTAGCAACTATAGTTTTAGGAGATACTAACTTCAACGACGAACGAACTATAGTGGAGAACAATCGGTAAGGACCCTTAGGGAACCCTGAGAAATGGGACTTATCTGTACCTTTAACTTTTACAAGAAAACGGGACTTATGGCGTATATGTTATGAACAAAGTATTACCTTTGTTACCTGATGGTTAGGCCATGTTGCAATAATAATATTTAGGACACTAATACACCAAATAAACTAGCCTCTAAAGTTCATTTAATATTTGTCTGAAGGGTACCGATGGGCTAGTTCAATTGGTGTGATAATGTCGCCTGACTACGAAAAACTTAGGCGACTCAAAGACCTCGAAGTAAAATGTTTTTCTGTGAGGAATTATCATATAATAATACGGTGAGGACTTATATAGTAACCCTTCTGAATAAGCAACAATTTACATAAAATCCTAAATATCATTTGACAAGTGGGTTCAAAATAACAGACCACTATCTTCCACAACCCTAAAACAATCACTCAAACCTCTACCTACCTTCAAGCCAAAACAATCTTAATACCTATGTTAAAGTACCTACGCACAGTGCTTTGGCATAAACGGATTACCTATGTAACCCAGTGACCCTAATTTACAATACCTAAAGCCATTAGAGGTTTCTGGCCATGCCATATTAATTAGGTCTTAGTACCCTTGCGAGATGGGACGTGAATAGATGGATAATTAGTTGCCTTTCTGCTCTATAAGTGTAAGGAGTGACTACGGGACTATAGTCTATTCGAGTTAAGTAAATAGTGACGTCATCATGTTCCCGCAATTTGACCAATGAGACGTGACAACGGTTGTCTGCGATTGGTCAATGTGACTTAGTTTACTATTAACTAACGTCTAATTGGTCAGTTTACCCTCTGAATAGCATGACGTCACTATTTAATTAATGCGAATAGCCTATAGAGGGATTTATCTTATTTACTATGTGAGACCGGGTCATATCACGAGAAATTAATAAAGATATCTGATTACCTTTATTATGCCCGACGTTTCGACCCAGTTGCATAGGCCGTGGTCGCGGGAAGACTAGCGTCTCAGCTAATGTCTGTCTACCCTCACATTTTTTGTTAATTCATAGCACGACACACTACACTCACACTATCCGAAGACACATCCGTTTAAAAATAACTAGAGGGATTTAGTTTTTGATTGGAAGGTTAAGAAAATGTAGCCAATATTCAGTATTAATACCAACACAACCCTAATAGTAATCCTTGAAAATTTGGTACATAATTGTAGTGTTACAAAGTACTGTTCTACATACACACATAAATTTCCGCCTTTACGTCCCTAACGGGATAGGCAAAGACTATCAATCGCCACCTGGAATGGATGACAAATCTTTCTTGCTTCACTCACACCCATTAACCTTCTCATACATGCTCTTCTGTTTGAATCACCCCTAGTCCCTTAGTCGCCTCCTACGACATGCCGGGAAGAACGGCAGATAGTTAGCGTTCTTTTGACTTCACAGTTAGTACGGAACTATAAAGATAGTACTTATACATCAGGAATGTCGCCTAGTTTCTGTCCCCTCCAAAAGGGATTTAAACGCGTGATTATAATATTTAGACCCTCTATATTATAGTTATGGGGGTTCAAATTCGCAACAGCGATTGTTTCAATCAAATACTTATAAGACTTCCCGGTTTCACGGAACTAAGGTTTAAATAGGAGCGGATAGCGATTTGAACTACTAAATGGAATAGTAGAGAAGGCTAGAGACTTTAGATAATTTCCATTTATTAATATGTAATAAATACAAATACTCCAAAAAAAAACGCCTTTACGGCCATTAACCGTTGCCGAATAGTCAGAGATTCAGGTGTCCATCTCTGCAATCATGGAGGTAGTAGTTCTATGGCCACCTCGAACCCACGTGTTGACCAAATAGTCAGTACTCGATGTGACAGGTGGTAAGCTGGTCGCCATTTACAAGCACTGTCTATTACCTTTTCGGGGAGCAGGTAGGTTTCATCACGACGTTTTCCCTCACTTGTAGTATTCTTATTATATGCAGGAGACATCAAGTAAATGGCCCATCACCCGATAGATACACACCCAAGTCCTTTCCAATAACCTCTTTAAATGCTCATAATACACACTCACATATACACTCAAAAAAAGTAGACACACAAAAACAAAAGACACAAATAGAGAAAATAATTAATATATAATAATTTACATTTACCCCGCGCAAGTGTGAATAGGATTCACTCACATCGCTTTATCTCCTTCTTGGCACACAGAACCTCAAAAATATGAATCTTCTTGAGCACATTCAGTAAGACTATCGGAAAATAAATACCAGATTGCTAGTCCATCGTCTAATAGTTTCCAATGACTGCAGTCTTAAGAAGATTGTTATAAAGAACAACAGAGTATGTTTGAGAAGGTTAATTAGTGAGTGGACCCGAGGGATTTGTCAGGATTGTTCCAAGTGGCGATCAATAGTCTCTGCCTATCCCGTTAGGGTATGTATCACTCCATAGTGCATGCTTCATTAAAGTCAAAGTCAAATGTTTTTATTCAGCATAAGTACAAGTACAGTACATTCATTGAAAGTCAAAATATTTGCCTGACACTGCTTGTCTCTTAGCATTGAAATTCTACCGTTGGTTCGGAAGCCCTGGCTCGGAGAAGAACCAACAAGAAACTCCGGCTTTCAGGATTTTTTGCCCAGTGCCAGTTTCAATGCCAGTTAAATCGCTATCCGCTTACACTTGTGCCGCAAATTGGCACAATACAATTGTGGAGTTAATGGCATAAACTTTGTACGCCTTGAGTGAACGCACCCATTAAACAGGCGACAATCTAGGGCTGTAGCTGATTACTTCCCATTCAGGTAGGCAGGAGTGTGGGTACATACCTAGGCTAAGGCATTTAGTAACAAATTGTAGGGTTAAGAAGTAAAAAATTCAATTTTCGTCGTCCATATCACCGAATTATCATATGACAGGTGTAGAGTACACCCTTGAGAAAAATGTCTCCAATTTATTTATAAGTTCTACGTGGCCTACCAAGTCCAACCCTACCTTCCACTTAGGCTTTATAGATTCCTTTTGTTACCCTCCTTTCAGCCATTCGCTCCATGTTCCCAAACCACTTTAACATACCTTTATCTATTTTCGTCAGTATTTTGGTTCTCTTTCTTTCATAACAAAACGTTTACGAATACTACTATTTAGTACCACGTTAGTCATTTTCCTGATTTCTGGGTTTGGCAGAAGATTCATGATTCTTCTGCCAAACCCAGCACTCACTACCATACATAAGCGGACCATAAGAGCACGTATGAGAAGTTTAATAGAATGTGTATGTGAAGCAAGAGAGATTTGTCAGGATCGTTCCAGGTGGCGATCGATAGTCTCTGCCTATCTCATTAGGTATTAGCCATTATATATGTATGTATGTGATGAGTCCGAGATCGTTGCTCTTTTGAGTCTATATAGGTTTCCTTAGGATGTTCTGAAAGACCTATAAATATCATTCATGCTTATCTGTTCACCATACTTCATCATAAGGAAATGATATAACAATCTTTTTATTGAACATAAGGATTATAAAATCACTTATTAGAAGTCAAAAAAATCATTTTTATGCCAAAAATATGTCATCAAAATAAGTAATTCTTAAAATAAATCAAATTAGATTAATAAAACTTCGTAAAGAAAAATCTCTTCAGAGAAGAAATGCCAAGAAACTTTGCAGACCATGTGTTCATTAAATTTAATAATAATTCATTAGAACATGATCAAAGCTTCACATCCAACAAATAGTGTTTTACAACAAACTTAAGAAAAGTCCCAATAAGAACCAAAACGTGAAGCCATGACCACACAAAAATGAAACGTCACATAGCATCATTTAGATAGTCTTTCACTTTGTAGTAGCCCTTCTCCATTAACGTCGCTTTAGTGCCAACTTTAAATTTGTCTAAAGGTAAGGACTTGATAGACTCTGGAAGATTATTATAAATTTTTATGCCCAGGCCCATAAACGAATCGTTTATTCTTCATAATATAGACCACTCACTTAAAGCTAGTTCAATTGATTTAATAGTTTAATTATCACTGTCTACACCGCTGCTGTGTTGAAACGGGCGTGATGTGTATTTGTAGTCATTTCCATATAAATGTATGGTACATATACTTATACATTAACGTCCGTAACCTTATAAAGTAACGTCGAACGTTTCATTCCTTTAGGGGTGGACAGAAACTAGGAGTAACAATATCTCCTAAGTCACATTTTAGCATAAATATTGGGGTTGCGATGTCATAATGGAACTTTCGTTACAAGTTGCTAGCTCATCCAATAGATTCTAGTTAACCCTAGTCCCTTAGTCGCCTCCTACGACATTCCGTAAAGAAGGGTAGCTAGTTAGCATTCTTTTTACGTCCCATACTAACACATACATGACACATACGTCTAGAATTAAAACTGTATTTTGAACGCCTGCTACTAACTATTAATCACACATCAGCCATAATAAGTTCCAAGCCCTAGGCATGAGACCTAGGCAGTCTAACGTCTCTATAAACCCGTCCCTATTAAAAAGAAACGCCAGACCTCAAAGACAAGATCGATTTTCGTACACCAATATCTTTATGCTTCTTGAGTTGCATCAGGCTTAGGGCTGGGCACCCTGATTGAGTCTGGATGAGTATTTACTGGTAAATGAATGGTCTGTATGAGTATTAAGTTAGGACTGTCTGGTGTGTGATTGTTAGGTAGTTTTTAGAATGTAGCTGTACTCTGAAATCATGTATTATTAAGTCATTAATGCAGGTTCTAAACCACAAAAATTTTGGACATAGAACATCGCTTTAAGATGTTTATACGGGGTAAAAAGGAAATTTATAAATGCATAAATTATTAGACAGGAAGTATCCACAAAGATTTTTCATATTATGAAAAACTTCGATAAAAAAGAATCCTTCTATACATATGTACGTATGAGCTAAAAAGAGTCTGATGAATGATTTTAGCTATCCATATTACGTCTCTTTTTTACGCAGATATCTTACAGCGTCTATGGCGTTAAACAAGACTAACCCACATCCCTTAAATTTCTAATCATCACACCCTTTCACTACAACCCTAATTAACACGTCCCATTTACTCGCAAACCGTTATTTACCCGCCTATCCCATCCCTAGTCCAGTGTCTTGATCAGAAGTTTTGCCTTCTTATTTTTCGCAGCCCCTCCACACGAGAAGGGACCTTGTTCCCTTAGCTTAGGGTTCTATTTAGCCTGGCAGCATCACAACACAAGGTCATCGTACTCGTCTATCAGTACATTTTTATTTGTTTTGTCGAGCGACCCAGATCGGTTCTAGAGAATGAATTTATTCAAATATCGATTATTGTGCTCATGATATTGGGGTTTTATGAGCTGGTGTTTTAATATTGGCAGGGCTTGTTTGGTTTTAAGGGCTGGTATAAAGACATACATACATGGTACATTCATTTACTTAGAGTGGGATAGGTTAAGATTAGAGGTCTCAATTTATTCTGATCCTGAAAAATCCCTTTTTCTTCATTGATTATGCACTGTTGTATAACTAATCATTGGTTATGAGTACTTCTAAAGGAACCCTTTTTGCAACATAGGTGCTTTTCCATCTCACATACGTATATACTATATTCGTCTCACATATATTGCCTTTTATCAATTAGAACTTAATTTTGACATTAACTGAATATCAACAGCTGAGCTTAGTGAGTGTTAGTTTTCTATACCAACTTTTTACTAGACTGTATTTACCCAAGATGGCGAGTAAAGTAACCTAACTATTCAACGTGAAATGTGCATAGAAATTTCAATATCAAATCAAAATTGTTTCAAAATCAGTTTGCTCACTTTCCATACAAAAAGATCGTCGAAAATAAAGACAAACTCTTTCACGCATTAACCGTGCAGAGGTAAATTTATGCCCACCTCGAACCCAATTGAAGAAAATTTCCAATTGATTGAATAGTTATCTAATATTTGATCAAACCTTGAGTTATAATGACTAAATCCTCTTTCTAACTGCCTGTATAAATTAACTATCGTTACTGAACGTTTTTTTTAATAGTTTTAAGAGATTCGCGATTTATACTCACGATTAATAACTAACGAGACTTATCGCGTAAAACGTCGGGTTAATAAGAGTAACTTTATTATATAAAAACTTGCGTTTTTTTTAATTAATCATAAGTATAATATGACAAATTGCGTACTTTTCCTCCATTAAATTTCGCGTATCTGCGAACAAACACTCCCAGTGTCGTTTATCTATGGCGCAAGGAGCTGTTGCACTTTTTATTGGACCATGGGGTCAACGGCCTTATCTGCAACATTTGTTTGTCCAGCGATAAGACGAAATGCAATGTTTTTTTTAACTATTTACTTAGCTGTCTCGAGGGCAACGCACTGAACCGAATGGCTGTGTCACCTTAGCTTGCCCAAATTACTGGCTGTCTGGGAGTTTAAGAATGTAACCAGCTGCTTTTCTACGGCAAATTTGTAGGTCTTGCATAATGTTGTTTGCCCATTATTTTATTAAATCATTATTTTAATTCATTATATATTATGTGAGATAGTAAAAGGATTGAGAAATTAGCTTTGTATCTATAAAGATATTATGGTCTTAAAGTGGTGGTCGTTACATCAGAAATCAAGTAGCCAGTGTGACCAATCCCTCACGGTTCACCAATAATGACTAGTATCAATACAGGTGATAGATAGGGTATCTTCGCGATCTGATCCTGTACGGAAACCATAGGTTGATCATTCATCAATAATGATTTAATAGTTAACAATCGTAATTTAAGGAGTAACAACATGTTTTTAAAATATATGTAACGTTAAATATAAGGTGCACCTTAAATTAATTTATTTTCATAAATTTAGAATTTAGAAGAAGCAATTTAGAATAAATTATATTTTTTTCGAGATCGTAATTAGGCACTTTCACTGTTTAGGAGGCAGACCAGAATTTCCAATATGTAATATCAACTCGATGATCCAGCAGGGTTGTGATGGCATTCATATTGAATGTAGTGAATCACCTCTTATGTGATGCTACGGGTAGTTAAAACTGCACGTAGCATTCTATTTTTACCTCAAAACTTCACGTGACTTATTACAACTAAACTACTACAATTTTAATCCATCTAATAACCTCCTTATCTGTTGTGGCAGGTTGAAGAACTCGTCGCCAGTGTCGAACGACGGCATCAACCTCTCCGCCTCCGGCACGAGGCGCGCCTACACCGACGAGGAGCTGCAGTCCGCCCTAAGGGACATCCAGGCAGGCAAGCTGGGCACGCGCAGGGCGGCCATCGTGTACGGCGTGCCCCGCTCCACGCTGCGGAACAAGGTGTACAAGCTCAACGCCGACACGGCGCCCGACTCGGAGGCCGACAGCGACAACGAGCGGGACAGGGAGTCGCCCCCCTCAGTCATCCTCAAGATCCCCACGTTCCCCGCCCCCGACGAGCGCAGCCGCACGCCCCCCAACGCACACCCCGTGACCCCAGTGACCCCGGTGCTGCCGCAGCCGCACCTCAACCCGCCCTCGCAGCTCCTCCTGCCGCCCTCCGTGTTCGCCGACCCCCCGGCCTCGCAGCATCTCTTCACGTCCCTCAGCGACGTCATCGCCAAGAGCATCAGCCAGAAGTTCCAGGCGCCACCCGATCGGCCGCCCGCTGACCTGCCCTTCCTCCGAGCCCCCGACGCCAGACACGTGTCCGTCATCAAGGCTGGCCCCGAGGGCACCAGGGGTCCCCCGCCGGGCGGCATCAGCAATCGAGCGCCCCCAGGGTCGGCCAGCTCCGGCAGCAACGGCCAGACGCCGGGGGGCAAGGGCACCAGGCCCAAGCGAGGCAAGTACAGGAACTACGACCGAGATAGCTTAGTGGAAGCGGTCAAGGCGGTGCAGCGGGGAGAGATGAGCGTGCATCGGGCGGGCTCCTACTACGGAGTCCCCCATTCAACCCTCGAGTACAAAGTGAAGGAGCGCCACCTGATGAGACCTAGGAAGCGGGAACCTAAACCGCCGCAGGACGCCGCCAAACCTCCGCCGCCGAAGGTGCAGCCGCAACCGAAGACCCCTTCGAAACCCTTCACCAACGGGCTCAACGGGCCGGAGGGGTACGCCGCGGGGGGCTCGCCTTACCCCTTCTGGGCGGCAGGGTTCGCCGCGCCGGCTGCGGCACCAGAACTCTACGCGTCCCACATGATGAGGAGGCTTCGCGAGGAAGCTCCCCCGGCGAACGGCTCCTTCCTGGAGGGGATCATCAGGTCCAGCCTGGAGAGGCCCGGGGCAGGGGCTGCGCTGCTGCAGAGGCTGACGGAGGAGCCGCCGGCGCGGAGGCAGCGGCTGGACACGGATAGCCGGCTGGCGGCCGAGATGCGGGACGCCGTGCAGAGGCTGCGGGCGGACAAGCTGCGGCCGCCCTCCGCGCAGTCGCCCCCCGCGCCGCAGCCGTCGCCCCCGCGCACCCCCGCGGCCACCCCGGAGCGGCTCTAGTACCGCGCCGCCCCCGCCCCGCCCTGGCCAGGGATCGGTGACGTGTGAGCTGAGACGTGTTTGTAAGCTAGTCTTTTGACCGTTACAAATACCGTGAACATAAGAGAACGCCTGATATCATAACATTTGCCGCATTTGGAACACAACATTCCGCTTCGAATGACAAAGGTTACTTCTTAAGGAAATTGAGTGATAGTCGATTATAGTTTACCTCTAGCCTTGATGGAAACACCATTTGCCGTATACAAACGACTAGTTATACACTAACTATAAAAGATAGTTTTGATTCGGATGAAACTAAGTGCATTTCATATTATTGTAGGCGACAATAACAGTTTAAGTGATCGATCGGGTTATTTTATCTCAGTTTTTGTTTCTCTCACTTGTATGGCTTAGGTACGAGACAAAATATTTTCGATACATTACCTAGTTATCTACAATATAAAATCATAGTGAAGTGTTATTGAATACAGTACAAACTAAAATACTTACCGCTCTGAAATTATCTTCCTTAAACGAGATATATATAACCACACTACTCACCAAATACACAATAGTTACCTAACCAGCAAGCTCAATGACACAGCTTTATCACAGGATACAAATAAAACCTTAGGTAATTTAGATTTAAATAGAACTCATTTTCTTTTAAACATTAACCACATCACAATGAAACTGGGCTGAGCGCCGCCATTTTGTCAAAAACACAATCAAAATGGTCGCCTTGGCTGCAGACAGTTAAACGTCAGGTTACGCCTGTATCCCTGACCTTAACCTAACGTCGCAAGGTTTCATTTAAGTAAAAAGACAACCAAAAGAAAATACTTATTAAACTATAATTTTAAGCGATTAATGGGAAATGTAACAAATTAATTATTATTAACGCTAGCTATGAGTGTTATCAATTTATTAAGTAACTATTACAGATTTTGCGCGGTGTTTTTATAATTAGATAGGTAATATATTGAAAGTGAGCGGAGAACGTGGACCTGCGGCGCGCATTCGACTGCGTGCGCGTCGCGTCGCTGAAGGGCGGGGTTTGCCGGGTTGAGCTTCTCTGTATACGCGGCTAGGTTTGGAGTTATGTGCAATTATTATTTTGTATAAAATAAAATAGTAATTATTCTGTCTAAGCATACACACGGATTCCCATATTCCCGAATGTGATATTTAGGTATTTACGAATGCGGTGGCCCGTGACGATATACACGTACTTACTCTACGATCTAGCAAACTTATCATTGTATATTTTATGTACTATTTATGGTATCTTTAAGAAAATATATTCTTATTTTTCATGGTCCAAGTTTTAAATGTTTTATCGACTATACAAAAAGAATGGATAATCACTATTATATTCTTATCGACTTTTGAATCGTGGCTGAGAAGTATCTATTAGACAAACGTTTTGGTGTTCAAAGCTATTTAATCTAACCACGAGCTGGTGAAATGTATACGCTCCCAAAATTAAATATAATTCGGATATACTAAGTAATTTGTAAGATTGTGTATTTGTGCGCCTGAAAATTTATAAGGTACTCTAAATTAAATCATTTGTATTGTGTAATTTATCTAAAGTATACATAATTATATACACGTTATTATAAATATTGGACTTTCTCCGCAGAGCGTCTGCGCCTCGGTCGACTTCCCGCCATCGAGACAAATATATTTACACGTTTATCTATAAAGCAAGTTGAATTTTTAAAATAATATTTCTATCGATATCGATAGTCGTATCCCAACCTCAGACATATCCATAGTGACGGGAACTCGAATCGATTGTTTGAAAGTAAAAATTTTATATTCGATATAAAACTTAGTCGATAGCATGTCCTATGTTAATTTCCGTGTGTGCATAATTTTCGATGTCTTTTATCATCTTAACCTTGAATCTTATAGTTAATCGTTGTTTGTGCATTTAAATTAATCATTAGGATTTTGTATATTTCAAATTGACTTCGCATAGAAAGGATCTCTTATGATATTTCGTGTCGTGACATGTACTCGCCACTCCGACCGCATTTGACAGCGAGCAGTCCAGCGCCTCCTTGCGCGGCGGCAGTGTTGCCAGCCTCGGCGGACGTCTTGCGCGCTCTGTCGTTTAGTAAGTTTGTACAGAAAATAGGATGGGACGTTTTGCAAAGAAAAATCTAGATATTAAAGAACATTCCGTTTCGTAGGATGTTAATAGATTTTTTTATAATATAAATAGACATTATTTTTATCATTGGGAACAAATTATG
The DNA here is from genome assembly GCA_030578115.1 of Leucoptera coffeella. Taxonomy (NCBI): domain Eukaryota; kingdom Metazoa; phylum Arthropoda; class Insecta; order Lepidoptera; family Lyonetiidae; genus Leucoptera; species Leucoptera coffeella. Next base: position 251,865 of record JAMBLF010000509.1, read on the forward strand.
TTGTTTAATCTTATTTTTAGTGAAGTTATTTTTTCTATTACGTGGCTTTATTTCTAATTATTGTGTACGATTAATTATATTGACATGTTATGATTATGTAGTTGTTTTGCGATGCGAGAAGGGCCCGCGCCCGAGTAAAAGAGATTTGCGACTGATAAGTAGTAACGTAGCCGTGCGCCTCACCGCGCTGAAGACGGTCTGTACAAATGGTATACGCCGCCTTAACCTTATCTTAACGTACGTGACAGCGTGATTTCTTGACAGGTGTCAGAGTGACAGCGGCGGACGTCAGCGCGCCAAACGCCGGCGTCCGCGCGTCGAGGGTTTTGGTAGTCAACGCGAAGTGGCTTTCCCCGATGGCGACCTTAGCGATAACGCCTCGTTTATTGTTTATAACGTGAATACCTCATAGAGTTTGAAGGCATCCGTGAAAACCACTTGTTCAGTTAAATTCAAGAAAATCTGTCAACAAATCACTTTAAGTTTATTAGTGAATCATCTTTGATTATTGTATATCGTTCAATTATTTTTTCCATGTAGCGTAAGGGCATTTTAATTAGTAGCTTAGGATAATTTGAATTAATATTAGAGGTAGATTTAGTTGTAATTTTGTTGTTTTTGGGGCCTCGTAAGCGGGGCTTGGAAATTGTCATGGATTCCGTTTAAAAAGACATTAGTGGGGAGTTTCGTTGAATTGTTGTTTTCTGCTTCGATCTTTGTTCCGAGATTGCATTTAAGGGAAGAAAGACGTTTACTTTGCCCTCATTCGATCCGTTGAGAGCTTCGCGTTCGTTGGAATTATTCTGTCGTGTCTCATCATGTATTTAAGTGTACAACTATTACAACTATGTATGTGTATAGGCGGTTATTTTTAACTATTATAGTTATTACATTTAAATTGACTTATTGATTATTGAATATAAGGTTTGTTTGAGAGTATGTTCGTAGGCTATATAGGGACGTCATAGTGATTCGATTATTTTATGTACAACATTGAAGCATTTAATTTTTTTTATTATCATTTTTGTAATTAGTGAAGGGAATATACAAAGTGTATTGAAACGGTGATAAACGCTTAAAATATTATGTACATCACATCTCTGCGTACATTTGTGTGTCTCTAAGGCAGGGACCAAATAGGCCTCGGCTTAGGGAGCAAATTTCTTAGGCAGAGGACTCAAAAGAGATCAAAGTAAACCTGATTAATTGTTATTTTATTAGCGAGTACAAGTTTCTTTTAAATTTAACATATTTTATTAAAACCTATATATATTTTTGCTTCGTATATTTTGTTACGTTCAGTTAGTTACATTTCTTATACTGTTTATATGAGAAGGACATTTATTTTTCGTTCTCCACACATGCCCTTATACTTGCTATATTTTCGTCGATTTCTTTGTGTAATAATGGAGCTTAGTGCGAACGATTGGCATAACCTGTTGTTATCAAAATCTAGTCAAATTTAAAAAGCTAAGCTTTCGATTTTGACACATGTCAAAGTGACGTGTGATTTGTTATTGAAATTGGAAGAATTCGTCCAAAAGTTGTTGCTTGGCGACATAATGATAAAAAATGATTTGAAATCGAGGAATTGTAGATATGTTCTTTAAATTATACTTAAAATATATATTCTGTTTGGTAAAAGGTCGATTTTGATTGGTTATAATACTTGTTCACGTGTAGAATGCGCTGTAATAAATATAATAATAATATTTTACGACTTTCGCTATCCGATTTATAAATTTTCGGATAGCAAAGTCTAAAAACAAAGACTATGTTAGCACGTGAACAAATATTGTAAAAAGTAATAAATTTCGTTGATTTTCCTCAAAAATTGACTAAATTCGTGCTATGTAACTATTAGAGAGTTGGCATAGTTCTTTTCTTAATGTACCTTAATAAAATTATGCTAATTACACCTATTATTAAATTAAGATTTTTTATGTATGTGTTTATGTTAAATAAATTAGTAATCAAAGTGTAAGAAGAGTTTGGGAATGTGCGAGAATATATGGAACAACTTGTATACAATAAATTTCTTTCATTTGTTGACTTGCCTGTTTTATTTTACATTAATCCTCTATATCATAAGCTACACTATATAGTACAAAAATCTATTGGGGAAAATAGCAAACTTGGGAATACCAAACAATGGGATATCAACATTACAACAACACGAATAACGCCAACACGATGTTATGTATCCGAGGTATTCTGTATTCCTCGAAAAGTACAGAAATGCCTGATTATAAAAACAATATGTCCTATACCTACTCTAAATATACTCAGATAAATAATAGCAAGTTTAATTTACTACCGTGATTAAATCTTCATCTAAAAAAGGGAATTCTACGTTTCGTAAATACATACGATTCTTTGAAAGATAATAATTTGAATTAAGACCTACACGTCTCTGATATAGATCAGACCAGGAATTATTTCATTGTGAATTGAAACATTAAAATACTACAGCGATAATACAGATAGAAACTACAACACAAACAAGTAATACTAATTTGGTAAACCTCTGAGGGTATACTTCTCTTTATAAGTCGTAGAAGACGACTTATCTGTTGGATTATGGGCTAGCAACCTGTCACCAATATTCCATATATTATACCATACCAACCCTGATTGTTATGTATATTAAATATGCTATAGGAAATATTAAGTTTAAAAAGGTTGAAAGACGACCATATATTATTTGTATGAATAACTAGCTGCCGTTCTTCCCGGCATGTCGTAAGCGACTAAGAGAGTAGGGGTAAATGCGATGCATTGGGTGATGGGATTGCAATCTATCACCAACGTTCTATAT